>AYEL01079226.1:0-102346 GCA_000484575.1 Olivierus martensii
TGGGCCAAATTATAAATTCCAAAATATTTGACGGGACAAAAAAGTGTTATGGAAAAATATGTTCAAATCGATAAAAAGTTAGACACAAGGGAAAGATTTATACTAATTTTATAGCATAGTCGTTCTTTATTTATGACAATAATTACTTTTTATTATAAACTGTTTAAAATAACACATTTCAAAAATAATTAAACAAAAATAACTAAATAATTTGAAATAAAAAAAGAAAATAATAATAAATTCATCGATCTGAAGTGTGTAACTTGTGCAGTTTTTATCTATATATATATAATAATAATAAGTCTTAGTTCTAAGTCGGTTGATTGTATCCTTAACACCGCTTGTAAAAGTTCATCAGTTAATTTTGATCTCAATTTGGACTTACTAATACTCATGATTGAAAAAGTTTTTTTCTCATATATAAGTGCTTTCAAATAATGAAAACATATTTGGAAGCACTTATACATGTATTTTTTTAACTGAACAATTTTTAATTATAATATAATATAATTTATTTGTTTTTTTGTAAAAATGTAATGTCTATAAATTCAAGATCGCGGATGATCTGACATCGCGGGCCGCACTTTGGGAACTCCTGATCTAATTGAACAATACTGTAGAACAAGAATTCATTTCATTATAAGGAAAATAAATGCCCAATTAAAATAAAAAAACGAAAACATAAAATGTGAAAACCGAGGTATGGGAATGAAAAATGCTGTCTCAAGTCATTAAGTGTTTTATTTATAAAATTGTCGAAGAGCTAAGCTTGGAGCTAAACTTATTTATTAATTACTTATTAATTATTGTTTTATATATTATTCATGTATTCAAATGTTCAAGTTACTTTTTAATAATTTCAAAACAAGTTAAGTACTTTATATTATACATCTATTGCCCAAATTATTTTTAAAACTTGCCAAGCAACTTATGAAAATAAAATGTTACTTAAATAATTTATATTGTGTAATTTCTAACATGAAAATTTGGCAGTCTAAGCTTCCTTAGCACTAATGGTAACATTATATTTTTTTTCCTACATATCTAAATACCATTAACTTGTAAAACAGTGTATATTTACAATTTTTTATCCGGCATTTTTTTTTATTAATTTTTATACAATAATAAATAATTCTGAGTAACTGGTATGATTACTACCTTCGCATAAATTTTAATTATATATAATATAACGGGAAAAATGGAATTCTGTTTTAAATCGGTGCCTATATCTAAACTTCGCGTTAGACTAGATGTCTCAAACATGGCGGCATTCAAGGTCATGCCATACTTCTTCTATAGGAGCATAGAGTAACTTTAGTAAGGATAGGGATTTAATGCCAGCGTTCTTCATTTTGTCTGCCAACATTCTTTTTTATGATTCTAACATGTTAAGCACTTGGTAAATTTACAATGTATCTTTTATATACTATTTTAGTTTTCTCATACAGTATACAAAAAAGAAATCTTAAGTTATGACTGATATTTTTGGAAACTATTTACCTATTTCAATAAATTAATTCGATATGGTTTTTCTGAATGTTAAATGCGCGCATTATAAATGAGCATCTCGGTAAAGCCAAACTGATTAATTCCAATTTTTTTTTTAACTTGTATCAGTTTTAGTGTCCAAGTACATGCTGGCACGCATATATGCGGTGCGAAATCATTCATAATAACGAAAATAGTTAAGTGAGAGACATTAAATGGGAATATACCCGTAGATAAGATAGTCATAATATTTGCTTATATTGATGTAGATGCAATTACAATTTTAATTCTATATAGACTACAGGTTCAACTAAAATAAATTTTAGAATCTATTGCACTAATATAAATATAAAATGTTTAACTTAAATAATTAATTATTGCGAAGTACAATCAATGTCACCATAAACTGATCAAAAAAATCTTGTATAAAATGCTTAAGCAAGTACGGACTACTAACGTTGAAAATCCGTCATTCTATGAGAATATACAGGATAGAAATATTTAATATTTTAAAGTGGATTCTTGTTGATATATATATTTAAAAAATAACTCGAAAGCGCTGAAATTTTAAGTTAAAATTATACCAAATTTACCGATTAATCGATATTAAAACTCAATCATTCATAATGGACAATGTCCATTTTAAGCGCACGCTATACCTTGTGGTGATAAAACGAAACACAATTACGTGACTGGTAACCCATGAAAATATGAGTTGTGTTCATAGTTCAGTAGTCTACTGTTATGCAAAAATTATAATGGAAAAATGCCTATTTTTGAGAAAACAGGGCATTGTTTTCTAAAAGATGATGCTATTAGGCAGCAATGGATTAAAAAAATTCGTCGTGATGTTGGAAAACATTTTCAAATTGCAAACAATATGACAGTTTGTTTAGCTCATCTTGTGGAGTGCAACGTTGGGAAAGTGATTTAGTGCCTTTGCTTCATTCAAAATGACGTTATTTGAAACCAGATGCTATACCTTCTAGTTTTTTTTTTTTGAATTTCAAATAAAAAAGTATTAGAAAAACGATCAGAATAATTATATATTTTTAATGAAATAACTAAATGCAAGAATCCTTTGATTAGTGCGCATTTGAATAGTAGCGGTTATATTTAGTTAGTGCGGTTTTGAGTAATGCGAAAAAAATTTGAGACTATCCCTTAATATATACAATGCCAAATTTGATTAGTGCGCTTCAACAAGTGCAATTCTTTTTTGCAAACCCTTGAAGCGTTGGCAACTGAAATGTAGTCGGAATTGTAATCTACTTGATTATAGCACTGCAGTAAATTTATTTTTTAATTCTGTTAATATTATGACTTTCTGCATCTAATTGTTATACATAATTAAATTGACAGTACTCTGAGCCTTATGTAGCCCGATCTATCAGCCAGAATGCAACCAAATTTAGTAGGGGGACTAATGACATGGGAAACATGATTCCATGAAGAAAAACAATTAGTGTCGAAAGTCGCCGATAGGGGAAATGTGGCACTGTTGTAGTCCATGCAGCCGAGAATTTGCACAAAACGCAGGTAAAACGTCAAATTGCAAATTCACGACTACGTTAAAACGTTACAATAAACAGACAAATGAATAACAAAGAAGAAATGTTAGTGGAACCAAGCATTTTATTCAACAAATTCACGTCCCTGGCGAGGACATAAGATCTCTTTCAATGTGACGACCGCTCACGTGGACCACAAATTGCATCCTGTAAACAACATTCTCTACGGCCGAACGTCACATGTCACCAGGAATGTTCAACACAGTCCGTGATATGTTATCTTTTAAGGTCGTCAAGTTCGGGACTCCACCAAGATAAACCTTCGACTTCAAATAACCCCACAGAAAAAAGTCACATGGGGTGAGATCCGGGGAGAGAGGCGGCCATGCAACAGGAAAAAAGCGACTGATGACCCTTTCTTCTGTAAAGCGATGGCGCAACAGCTCTTGTACCGATCGACCAATGTGTGGTGGTGCTCCATCCTGCATAAAAGTTACCTGATCCAGGCATTGACTTTGTTGAAGTTGTGAAATGACAAAACTAGCCAGCATAGCGTGATACCTTTCTTGGTAATGATACAGGTCTTTGATCCTGTTGGAGTATGCTTTCAAAAAAGAATGGTCCGATGATGAAATCTGCTGTGCATCCACATGAAACAATGAGTTTTGGTGAACGCAATGAGATTTCCTGAACTGCATGGGGTTTGTTCGGATGCCCAAATCGAGAATTCTGAGTGTTAACAGTCCCATTTTCATGTAAATGGGAATAATCATCTCCTCAGAATTTTCCACGGCCAAGCATCATCGACCTCCATTCTGGCAAGAAATGTTCAGAGCAAATGACAACCGTTGATCATAATCGCTCTGTTTTAATTCATACAGGTGGCCTATCTTGTATAGATAGAAGTGGAGAACTTTCCGCAAAATTTTCCATATCGTCGAAAAACTCAAATCCAATTGCTACGCTACTCACCGGGTGCTACTACCAGCAATGGTTCCCTGTGTGCCAGCAATGAGTGCAATCGCAACGTCAGCAATTGTCTGTTCTGACACAGGTTTCCGCCCTCTACCAAGCCGAACTGTTAGGGATCCTATTTTTTCAAACTTATGAATCATGCTTTTTAATGCATTATTTGATAGAGGGCCTTTACGTAGGTTGTTACGGCTTCTAAACTCACGAAGAGCGGCCGCTGCATTCGATTGATGAAGATAAAACAGTTTCACAAGTAACAGGCGCTGAGGTAACATGAGACCCATGTTAGCTCCTGGCCACTACGTGCCCAAATACGTCAAAAACGAAACATATTTTTCTTATCTGTCAAATTTGAGATTTTTTCATTTATTTAGTACACTCTTGTCTACATTGCTTTTGCTTTTCTGTCTCCATACCAAACTTTGAAATTTTCTTTACATGAAACGGGCAACTAACAAACAATCAATTTACCGATTCAGTTATGTAGGTAATAATTATAATTACTATGTTAAAATAAAAATAATTATAATTTCTGAAATGAATAAAATATTATTTAAATTCTGAAATAAATACATTATTATTTAAATGGAACATTTATTTTTTATTTTTATTTTTGCATTCGCCACACCGAATGCAAACTGAACCTCGGGCCGGGGAACAAAGAACATTTTTCGATCGAAAAAGACAGAAATTGAAGTAAAATAATAAAAAGAAGTATACAAACATAAATAGAAAGCAAACTATGATAATTTAAAACAAAATTTTCAATAAAATTGGGATTTAGTTTTCTAAAAGACACGATTAAATATTTGAAGCGATAGAAAATTGTAATGGCGGCAACTTCCGATCCAGGAGTTCGCACATGCGCAGAGTCATATATAATAAAGGAATAAGCGTTCACACGCTTATTCCTTTATTATATATGATTCTCCGCTGCATAACTACAACAGCGCCTATGGACTTCACACGCTTATTCCTTTATTATATATGATTCTCCGCTGCATAACTACAACAGCGCCTCATTTTCCTGTATCGGCGATTTTCGACATTAATTTTTTCTTCACGGAATCGTGTTTCCCATGTCATTAGTCCTTCTACCAAATTTAGTCATTCTGGCTGATAGATCGAAGTACAGAAGGCTCTGAGTAATCAGTTTAATTATGGTTACGCTGTATTTCAAATTCGTTCGCAATTTTATTTATGAATAAATTTACCGTGAATGGCAACTACATAATAATAACCATTATGATATTATATAGTCAGTCTCGCCTTCAGTTCCTCTCCAGTACTCGATGTCTAACGACGTGCGATTATTTTTTACAAAATTTATGCAATTTTGTAAAAATAATTTTTTTGTGAAAAATAAATTTTTATTCTTATTATAAATTTTTAAATACCTATACATATTTCTCAGTGATTTAAAATACATGTAATTCAAATAGGTACGTATTGAGAGAGGAAAAAGAAAAAAATGTTTATAATTTTGATATTTTCCAGGATTCATTATAATTATTCCCAATACATGTTTATAATTTTGATATTTTCCAGGATTCATTAATTTATTCCCATTGGACTTTTTTAGTTTGATTAGTGCGGTTTTGATATCTGCGGTGTATTGCGAGATAGTTTAATTAATGCAGTTTTGATATATGCGGTGTATTGCGAGGATTTATTAACCAGTTTGATTAGTGCGGTTTTGATATATGCGGTATATTGCGAGGATTTATTAAGCGCACTAATTAAAGGATTCGTGTATTTGCTGTGGGCGCACTGATCTGAAACTTTGTGATAAAGTTCAGAATGGAGATATATTAAAGCGTTTGCTGGAGATTTGAAGGTCTGCGTTCAATTTCTCATTCCATACCTCCGAACTTTCCACGAGTGGTTCAGGCATAGCCAAATATATTGCTTTATTCACTTTCCGGGTGAAGTTTTCAGACCATGGTGGTTTCTGAAAGCACTACATCACATATAACTTACCAGACTCAGTAACACGATTAAACCAACTTAATATAATTTATAATTTGATAAAAGTTGATTATTTTTATACTAAATGGAAATATAAAATTTTTATTTAATCATTCAACTTTTATATAAAAATATCACTTTTAATACTAATTATATAAGATATACAGTATGTATTTGGATTAGCAAAAGTATGATCGATTTAATTATAGAATAAAAATAGAAATCATTAATAAATAGCAAATAGCATTTATTAGATGTCTTGTTTGATATGATATATCAAACAAGACATATATCTAATACAAAAATTGTGAAAGACGTAAATAAATCACTAAATAAATATTCGTTTGTTACTAGAAAATACTCAATTTTTGTTTTTTTTTCTAGCCCCAAAATTCTGACTCTCATGAAGGGGATAGTTCAATAAATACATTAAAAGGAAATTTAATATAAGGTAATTCCGGGAGAGATTGCGCACAATTTTTAAAATAAATATACTAAGTTCCATGAAAGTTCCATGTAGTATCTAGTTTATTCAAACTAAAAATATAAAATAAAGCGAAGTCAGAAAATTTATTTTTAAAATTTTAAAGCATCTTTTCGGTACAAGTACCTGACTTTACGATTGATCAACTTCCGGTGAGCTTAGCCCCTACGAGGTAGGTACAAAACTTTATGGAACCGACTGTACTTTAAATAAATATTCAAAAGTTAAATGATAGAGTTTAAATTTTATTATTATATTATATTAGATCTTTGATAGAACAAAATTATAAAATTTTGTTATTCCTAATTATTGCCTATTTCGTAATAGAGTTTTTATAATGAAACTCAGTGATTTGTATATTGTTGAGGTCTCGTATTTTTTATAATTGGCTTATAGTAGTTGAACGTTAAGTCGTTTTCGCCATTATTCTGAATAAACTCATTATTACTTCCAACATTACTTTCATTATTATATTCATTATTACTACTCAAACATTATTCTGTTTTTTAAACTCAATATTACCTCCTTTATAAATAAAAAGTTTATTTGTTATGGTGATATTCTATCCCAAAAAATTACTGTCTTCATACTAATCACTCCATGTTTCATTGTAATAGATCTCAATTTAATTTTTGCTTTATTGTTCATTGTCTTATAACTAAATTCTGAGCGTTATAAATATAGGATCATAACATAATTTTTCTTATATTATATTCGTATTTTATTCTATACTTCTGTTAGAATGTCATCGAAATTTCATTATTTTAAACAAAAATAGGAAATAGATCCATTCTTCTTTGTTGGCTTTAAGCCGTTTATCAGATGCTAATCATCCCCATTACTCTCTGCACTCATAGTGGATTCATACAATAAAGTAAGGATTAAAGTCACTCTACTTTAAATTACTAAAGAATATCGCGCCATTTATCGACAAAAATGTAATTCTTTTAAATTTTCTACTTTTTAGGACTGTAAAATAAAAAATTTTAGAATTTAAAATTATTTTCTTTTGATATGACATAATTGCTATCCAAGTGACAAATTTGAAGTTTATACATCCACGATTAAGACTAGGAATTTTTATTATTCATTCATTCATCCTATCAGACGTATGTACAGGAATCCCTTGATTAGTGTGGTTAATAAATCCTCGCAATACACTGCATATATCAAAACCGCACTAATAAAACTAAAAATCAGAATAGTTATAATGAATCCTGGAAAATATCAAAATTATAAACATTTGTATTTTTTTCCTCTCTCAAAAATTATCTATATTGTATTACATATACTTTAAATCATTGAGGAATATGTATAGATATTTAAAAATTTATAGTAAGAATTAAAATTTATTTTTCACAAAAAAATATTTTTTACAAAATTGCATAAATTTTGAAAAAAAAAAATAATTGCATGTCCGTAGACATCCAGTACTGGAGAGGCATGACTGACTATCAATATTATAATATAACAATATTGTATATGCTAATAGTACAATATTGTAATGGCTATTATTAGGTAGTTGCCATTCACACTAAATTTATTAATAAATAAAATTGTGAAGGAATTTATAATATAATAATTAAATGACGAAAGTCGTAATATTAACAGAATTAAAAATAAATAAATAAATTTATTGCAGTGCTCTAATCATGTAGACTACAATCCCTGATATTCAGTTGCCAATCGCCTCAGAGGGTTTATAAAAAAAATCGCACTTATATTAAAGCGCACTAATCAAATTTGGCACCGCATATATCAAGGAATAGTCTCAAATTTTTTTGTGCAGTAATGAAAACAGCATTATTCAAACCCGCATTAATCAAGGGCTTCCTATATAATGATTGTTTATTTTAAAACACATTATAGTGATTTCTATTTATTGAATACATTATGGATATTATTATCATAATTATTTTATTAAAACTAACTTACGCAAAATAATTCAATTATTTCAAGGCTTTTATTGATTACATGTATCTTTTCTATTGATAACAGAACGACAAAAAGTTATAGTTTAAAACTGAGAATGTATAGAAAATATTATTATGCCAGAGATTGTACACTCCACAAATGAGGTGATATCATAAATTTATGAAATTTAATACCTTTATATAGTATTTGAAAAAAATACTAATTATATTATGCATATTCGAACAATCGATCATATATTAAGCTCGAATTCGATCACAGACATCTAATGGATAGTCAAAGCGAATTTGGATCAAATTTAATCTAAACGATGTATTATACAGTAATAAATTTGTTATTAAAATTTAAATAATATCAATAATGAAAAGAACAAGCAAGAAAATCACAAAACAAATATTTAAACATTCATATCATTAAATTAGAAGTAAAACATTTGAATAATAGAATTTTCTTACCAAAACAATTTGAGCCGGTATCGAGAAAATTTTATGAACATAGAAATTAGAGAAAATAAATAATGATATAAAACAAAATATAATTATTGATTCAAATTGATTCATTATAATTATAATGAATTACGGATGGCAATATAATTATGCGATGTACATCTGTAATACTGCGGAGCAGAAGCAAATGGAGAAAACAATTTCTTCATGTATCTCCAGAATAACCACCATGGCGAACAAACTCATTCAATTGGTCCCAAATTTCTAGGTTCCCTTAAGTGGAACAGGTATACGAATAATCTTCGGGTTATTTTGTGAATATGTTCAGAGTTACAACATGCATGTCCGAACATTATACGAAACTGGAAAACTAAGAAATGCCATCAAGGAAATGGAGGGAATTCGAATTTTTTGTTTAGGTTACGTTAATTTTCTTTTCAACAGATGATTCAAATTTTCACTAAGTTACTAATTGACGGACTGCAGATAAACAATGCCACTGGACCAGATTGTGTTCACACGGAATGTTTTATATTAATTAAGGAAGATAATATCAAAATTTACATAAAATTGTTTAACAAAATTTACGAAACTAGAGAATTTCCATCAGAATGGCTTAAATCTACATTTATCCCTATTTCAAAAAAGCTTGAAGCTAAGACGTGGAATGATTTTAAAATCATTAGTCTAATGAGTAAAGATCTTGGAAAAGAAAGATAACAACAAAAGTATCGTTAAATACATTGGCAAAGACAGAGAGCTTTTGCAAATGAACGAAATTAGAAAAATTTCTTAACTTGTCAGTTGTTCACTTAAATAGAAACAAGAAATATCAAATGCTGCATTTTGGAAGGCAAAATTGACGGTAAGAAGGCTGGCTAGGTGGAGATTGAAGGAATGGAATGAATTTGGAAAAATTATTTAGATTTCCTCAAAATAGAGAATTGTTAACCCGGATGGTGGCTGTCCATCTTTACAAGATGATACAGAAGGAGAAGAAGAGAAAATAATTCATCAATGATGAAATGGTTTCTTGGCAAAAGCGAAAATTTTTTCTCAAATCAAAAAATTTGCACACATTTGTATAGTATAGGTATTTCTCGATTTAGAAACACTTGTTTAACTGTTCCTAAACCGTATTCATGCAATACTCTTCTATATTATATAGTAGTCGTAATAATGCAATATTCTTCTAGCCTACACAGTAACTGAAGTCTTGCAATTCTTTTCTATAGTGCAGTATACGTTTATAGTAAACGATATTAGTTTATATCAGTTTTTAAATGGCCATCTAGTATTATTTGACATTTCAATAATTATCATGTTATTGACATGAAAATATCCATTTCAGACTATAGTCGAATGTACTTAAAGAAGATGTAAAATAAAGATATTAGATAAGCAAGACATGAATCATCGTTAACTTGAGATAAGCAGAATAATCCGACAATAAATGCTATAGCTTTTTTGACAACTTTGAACAGACTATGTCTATTTGTTTTTCAAAGACTTTAATTTAACAATCGAAAAAAGTGAATTAAAAAATATAATTGATACATTTCACATAAAATATCGATATATGTGGAAAAAAGATGCTGATAGAGAAAACATTTTTAGTCCATGACTTTTTCATAATTTAAAAACATGTCAGTTCTAATAATAATGCTCGAAATCTTTTATACTAGATGACTTTTTATTATTCTTTCCTATTTTACTATTAAAAATTGCAACATCGAAGACATCTTGAATTAATTTATTAAAAGAAGCGCGAACTTTTTTCAATTCTAAGAACTTTTCAGTATCAGACTTTATTTTCTATTGATATATTTTAACTTTTACATAAGAACTTTGATCGCGCTCCTCCTTGAAATATTAAAAAAACATAATTTTTTATTCATCTTCTCTTCTCTATTTGGCTTTACGCCTTTTTCCAATTGGCGGAACATTCCAGTATCCACCAATACTGCACAAATCCCGTATGGAATTTGTGCAGTTATGGTGGATAAATCTCATATATTTGTGCAGTTTTGGTGGATAAATCTCATAAATCCCTGTAGGATGAAATCAGTCGTCAGATACAGGATATAGTTTAATAACAGAATTGGGTCTGGCTTATCTGAAAAACTCCGGGATGTTCGACTGGCAATATATTTTCTAAACTGAAGTTGTATTTTTTAAGAATTTTTAAAATGCGTCGGAAAATATTAAATAATAACGTAAACAATAATCAATGTAAATATATAAAATTATAAATAATGATAATTTTTTTATTTGATGAGTTTTCAAGTATCATTTCAATCTGCTCACAATTAGGAATTTTACCTATCATTTGTACTGTATATTATTTTTTTCGAATTTTTTGTTAATTTTATTAATATTATGAAATTATCTTTTATGATAGGATATATCGTGAGTTCCTATATTAATAATTAATTATTATGAGAGGAATTCATTTATATTTGGAGCAGATGTGGTAAGAGACTAATCTAAGTGTTTTAAACGATTCTTTTTTCCTTTAGTTCATCTACCAGAAGTTTATCTTTCCTTTGCGAACTGTTTAAATTTTTTCTCTTACTATCCTATATTATTCTCGCTTCATTTTTTTATTTTTCTAATAGTTTCTTTTCTGTATGATTTTACGCCGCTTTCTACTTAGTGAATACTAAGCGGAAGGCAGTTACATGTCCATCATGAGCTGCTCACATTACTGGTGGATCACCGGCAAGTGGAGAATGCGATTCGACAAGCTCAATCTTCACATGACGGTAATCACAAGAAGCACCTGAAAAAACTGAAGGTGTAGAATCCTAGAAATTAAACCCAATCCTCCAAGATGAAACGGTACATTTCAACTGTAGGCATCCTGCCGTGTCGGTTGGATAGACCGGATGGAAACGCTTCAGACTTTTACTCTGGAGGACATGAGTTCGATTCTCAGGTCCCATCCCGTGAAAATGTTTATTATGGGGTCCGGGCCTGGCCCGCCGATCATTGTTCTCCACAATTCGGTTGACCTCTACTAGAGGTGGGTAGCTTGTGAAGGATTTGTTTCGCTCTGTCACTTAATATTCAGATAGAATGGAAAGTTGCTGCTGATAAAAACACAGACCGATTTTTCCAATTGTTAAATCTAAAAGTAAAGTCAAATGTCTTTCTAATTAAAATATTGTCAAATTTTAAATTGAATTATTGCATAAATTTATTCATTAATTTTTATTGTCTATATTCGGATGATATTTTATTTATATTTCATCTAATTAACTAACGATATCAGTTATTATATTTTTAAATGAAATTTATAATACATATCTCTTTTATTTTCAGGTTTATAATATGAATTTGCTTTGCATTCAACATTTTCTTTCACATCATTTTGCAAAAATTGGAAGTACTATTGGAAAGCATCCTTACTATTTCCTATTCGGAACATTGTTACTCACATCTATATTCTCTACTGGTATATTTAGAATAAAACCAATTCGAGACTTTAACATCTTAATTACTGCTAAGAATGGAAGAGCTCAAAGGAATAAAAATCTTATAGAAAAGATATTTCCTATGAATACCACATCGTTTGCTGATATGGTTAGATTATCCGAAACAATTTCAGTTACGTCGGTTCAAATAACTGCGCTTGATGGAGGAAGTGTGTTACGTAAAATAGTTATAGAAGAAATTATCAATTTAGATAAATCCATTAGAAATAAAACAATTCAATGGAGGAACAGAATATTGAATTATGAGGATCTCTGTGGTAAAAGAAACGGAAAATGCTTTGAGAGTTCCTTTTATAAAATAATACTTTTCTCCGAAGAAATTTTAGCAGGAAAGTATAAAATTAAATATCCTTTTGATATTAACAATATTACGTTTGCATATGATGAGTATGTAATATCATTAGGAGGAGTGAAAGTAGATAGTAATGGATACTTAAAAGATGCTAAAGCAGCACGATTTATTTATCTGCTGGATGTAAGTGATTCAACTAAATCAGAAGCAATAAACATTTGGAAAGAATCAATCAATGATTATCTAAGTTCTGTTCGGTTTAATACAGTAGATGTTTCTTTCTTTAATGATATGTGCGCCTTGAAAGAACTTGAAACCGTTGGGAAATTATTAATGAATCGTTTGCCTATTGCAATTGCTTCTGTGATAATATTCAGCTTTTTGTCTTGTTTCACCAACAACTGGCTTAGAAGTAAACCTTGGTTAGGACCTTCAGCTTGTATTTCTGCCATATTAGCTATAATCAGTGGTTTTGGATTAGCAGGATTTATAGGAATTCGATATAATGAAGTTCACATCGGTCTATGTGTCGTCATAATGGGTAATTATAATTAAACATTATATATATCTTGTCTTAGGGAATAATAAATATATTTTAATATAAATTATAAATATATAATTTTATTGGATATTTATCTTCATAATTTTATTTATAAGCGTATTCTTTTAAAAGCAAGCCATCGATAATCGCTTCATCAAATCGTAAATTTTACGAATTCTTTTACCATTTTGACCACCTAGATTACAGTATATAGGCCTAACATCTTTAATTATCAAAATTATGAATTAAATAAAAATCGACATTTATGATTGGCAGATGTGTCATATTTCCGTTAAAATTGCGTGTGTACATTAGCTTTAAGACGGATGGTCTTAAATTGCCACCACCTTACCACGATGAGGTTGTACAACTCCGACTTCAAGGAGGGAGGCCATGAATCACTCGGACTTCGTCCGGACCCCACCCTCACCTAGGCAACTCGAGCAAAGATATGGCATAAATAGCGCAAAGGCGATAAATGGCATACCATTCACTGCGGGGATCAATGAGAAGCTTCGGCTTAAAAGCTTCGGGATTCAAGGAATCCATACTTGCTGTGTGGTCGAACCCGAACAGAAAAAAAAGACTGCCATTAGGTAAAAAACTAGAATCTAGATGTTAGATAAACATCTAGATTCTAGATTTTTACCTAATGGCAATCTTTTTTTTTTTTTGCTCGGGTTCAACCAACACCGCAAGTATTTACCAGCCTTCCAGAATTGGCGACAATCGGCATATGACTCATTGTTTCTGTAGCGCTATGTTACGGCAGTTAATCTTACACCAGGCATGCTGGGACATATTCCATCGTGATTAGTGATTGAACTTTCTGCTTTCTCGAGATTCGGGAATTCCCGAATCAGTTATTTATTTATTTCTCGAGATTCCCTTTCGAAAATTCTCGAGAATTTAAAAAAATGTTTAGTTAAAAATTACCTGTTTTTAATGAGGATAAAAACAAAATGACACAGAAAAAAATCGTGAAAACAAATAATATTGGGTTGTTTTATATTTGATTTTTATTTAATATTTTAATTACCCTATTGAAAAGTAGATCACATTTCAATAATAATGAAAAAATAATCATATTTGTTTTATAATTACTGAGTTTTTATTAAAATAGGTTTTCAATACACACAGTCTATTCGTTTATATGCTAAACGAGTCCTGGTTTGGATACAAAAACTTCAGAAATGGAATTTTTGTGTCCAAACTTATGTAGACCTATATGAGTTTTTCTAATTTTTACAGGGGATTTTGTTGTTCTTTCAACCAAAGAAATGTCAAAAGGCTTGAAATGAGTTACTCGAGGTATATTTTTCATGCCCGCAGGGATCTTGTTTTGGAGTATTTTAATCGACAATCTTCTCCCAGTAGCTTCCTGAAAGATTTTTACAGCTTTTGCAAACGATATCCTTATCATTTCGGCTCCGCAGTGGAAAACAATTGTAATCAGGTTTTAGATGAAATAATCAAATGGGGAGAAGACCACGGACTTCAATTTAGTCCCGAGAAATTTGAGGCGATTGTATTTTTCAAATTCAAAATCGTGTCATATAGATATGGTCTTTTTTGTAGTTCTAAAACAAATTCTATAACTGAATTCCAATCACACGATTGAATTTTCGCCATTTTCCATCCAAATTCAAAATCGTGTCATATAGATATGGTCTTTTTTGTACTTCTAAAACAAATTCTATAACTGAATTCCAATCACACGATTGAATTTTCGCCATTTTCCAAGTATATAAAACATTCTTTTCTATTGGTTGATTGCTTCCTTCGCGTCTTGCCGCACCGTATTGTTCGCGCGTGCTGATTGGTCGAAGTTCAACTTTTTCATCTCCTTTCACGCGGCTATGCCTGTTAACTCGAGCAGCCGCACGGGAAAAGCTAGTCCAAGACACACTGTACGCGCGTAACCGCGCAAAGCTTGCGTTCTTAAGGCCGGTTCACACTACAGCGAATGCGGGAGACGCGCGCGTCCACGATAACCCGCGAAATACGCACAAACGGGCGAGTGATCGCGTTCGTATTGTTCACATATCGGCGTGCGTATTGCAGAAAGCCAATCATGGACGGCCATGCATATGCATTGGTTAACCAATGACAGCGGTCGACTTATTTTACTATAATGTATACTTCCTTCATATTGATAAGTTGTGTGGGGAAAAACTAACAGATTTAAAAAAAAATCAAGGAGCAGAAAGCGTGATCCCACGCTTTCTGCTCCTTGATCCACTTTTAGTAATAAAATCAAAGGCGACATATTTATTTAATAAAAAAATGACAAAAAATCTAGATTTAAAACGTGGGTTCCGATGTAGACGTGGCAGATATAACAAAGTCTTGCTTGCACCAACCAAAATTTTGATCAGTGGTATACCAAATCAGTATAACAATCTTAAAGAATTCTGTAAGCATTTATATGTTAATTAATATCAAAAAATACTTATGCTACTTAATGATGATGATTTTTTTTTTCTATTTAAATACCATTAACCTTGTTCCGATAACTTGACATTTAAATATTACGAATATTGTACGGAATTGAAGAAAAAAAAAATCTTGAAAACTGTTTTTTTTCTATTTAAATACCATTAACCTTGTTCCGATAACCTGACATTTAAATATTACGAATATTGTACGGAATTGAAGAAAAAAAAAATCTTGAAAACTGAATTAAGTCATTTTAAATTATGTCGTAACTTGATTAACTTTTTTTTTATAAAAATGTTTGGTATCTGATCTGTTTGGTATGTTTGGCGTGATGGTTTTCTTGTTGGTGTACTTGTACGAAACGATAAAGATATTCAGAAACCATCTATAAAAATGTTTGGTATCTGCGTGATGGTTTTCTTGTTGGTGTACTTGTACGAAACGATAAAGATATTCAGAAACCATCTGTCAGATTTGCTAAAAAGTAATGAGAGATTCGGAAAAGAATCTATGTGCATAATTACGAAAACCAGAAAACATTCCGTGCACGGCTGGAAAGGGTTGGTATCAATATTTTAATTTATAAATTAAAAATAATTTAAGATTAATTGGAATTTTTCTTATATTTTCAGGATTAAATTTCACGTATTTCAAACTTCAGTTTACGCCGTTCAAACTGCTCTGGGTTATCTGATAATGCTGATAGTTACGACTTTCAACGTGAGGTTGTAATTTAAGATTAATTGGAATTTTTCTTATATTTATAGGATTAAATTTCACTTATTTCAAACTTCAGTTTACGCCGCTCTGGGTTATCTGATAATGCTGATAGTTACGACTTTCAACGTGAGGTTAGTCATTACTGTGTTACTTTCTTCAGCGTTTAGCTTTTATGTACTTGGAATGTTGGTGCAGCGTAAATCAACTAAGGTTCATACCGAAATGTAAACTTATAAATGTTAAATAAATTATTCAGATTAAACATTCGATTCTTCATCTTAATCAGGATGTTTGAAAATATTAGTTTCACGTCAGTGCCGGTGCCCCGATGCAGCTTTCCACTCAGTACCCTTAAAATGCTGAGAAAATGATAATTTTGGTGCATCGTCTGGTTAGGTTAGTTGGGTTAAGCCGCCATGTTCTTATGAGATATTTTGTATCTGGCCACTTATAAAGTCCATCACAAGCTGGCTAACATCCATGATGGGGTTCAACGAGCAGGGCCCGGGACCCTTCTTAAAAAGTAGAGGTGTGGGACTCGGACCTCCAGGGTAGTAAGCCACAGCTTTACCACGCGGCCATCCGGGCCACAAGGACTTCTGTAAAATCTCTAGCGGGCCGCATGTAAAAAAATGCTTTTACTTTCCGATACAGGAGGTACTCATGATAGAGGAAAATACAGTCGATTCCGCTTAATTGGGACACGTTGGGACCAATCCATTTTGGCCCAATTAAACGAACTAATAATAAATACTAAAATAAAATATGTACCTATACGTACCTATAATTATTAGCTTTTTAGCGATCTTATTTGCTTCGCCTTCAACACTGGGCTGCCGATATTCACGCCTCGCCCACTAACTATAGAAACCTATACGTACCTAATTATTAGCTTTTTAGCGATCTCATTTGCTTCGCCTTCAACACTGGGCTGCCGATATTCACGCCTCGCCCACTAACTATAGAAAACCATTTGATCTAATGCTTCTTCGACTTCCGAATCCTTTCCATCACGCTTTCTTTTGGATGTGTGTGGAATTTCTTTCTGTAATGCCCACTCTTCACGCAATTGATTTTCTTGTTGTAGGAGACGCGCTATGGTAGATTTTGGTACACCAGTTATATCAGCAAATCTACCATGGATTGTATTAAATGGCTGGCTTTTAATTTTATCCAGCCAAGCAATTTCACTCAAAAATGTAAAATAATTTCTTGGCATCATGGCAAAGATTTAAAAATTTTAAATAAAATCGACACTGTAAATGAATACTTGGTAAAGATTTAAAAATTTTAAATAAAATTGACACTGTAAATGAATATCTCTAGCTACAGTATATGGTAACTGTAGACTCTTAAGCAGACGCTGGTTGATATACCTTCGAAAAATCCCTAAAATATATCAAAAACTGCTAAATTCCTTTTCTGTTACTGTCCCAATTAAGCGTTTAAATTATGTATTAGTTTGGTTTCTCTTTGAGATTTGGCCCAAAAAAGCGGCTGCCTTAATTACGCGGAATCGACTGTATTGAGACCATGCCGGAAATCGTTCTATTTTCAACGAATTTTCAAGGTTGCTCCCTAACACCGCCATTGCTTCAAAATCCGTTGCCCCAATTTTTTTTGTTAACAAATGATGCCACTTTCCATTCTAGAAGAATACTTAAGTGGCGGGTGAAACAAGCCCTTGTATGGGCTGTCCATCTCTGCGGAGGGGCCTGCCAGATTGTGGAGAACGGGAATCGAGGGCCGGGCTCAGATCCCATGATAAACATTTTCGAGAGGTAAGACCCGAGAATCGAACCCGGGTCCTCCAAAGTGAAAGATGAACCGTTTCCATGCGGCCAATTCGGCCAACTGAACACTTCATTAAGCAGTTATCTGTCATGGTATTCTGGTCAGATTGCACTTTTCAAATGTTTATAATGCAATAAAATTATAATTTAAAAAAAAAATATGATAATCGATTGACTTTGAATGAAAGTACTCAATTAAACTCAAAAACTAGCACAAAACTGCAGAAATTACTTTGACAAAAGTTTTCAATCCTCCTTCGAGGTCATGACCCCGGAGGAGGGTTGTAAACGTTTGTCAAAATAAAGTAATTTCTGCAGTCTTGTGCTAGTTTTTGAGTTTACTTGTCTTACAATAGTCAGAAGAAGAAAAATGCAAAGAAATATGAAATTACTCAAACATCTATTTTATTTAATAGTAATTTAAAACATTTTAATTTTTTGTATTATTTTCATTTTATATATTTTATTATTATAATAAAAAATTTGTTTAATATGGACCTACAGTCACAAAAAAAAATTATCTGGAAAAGACTTAATATTTCTAAAAAAAAAAATCATCATAACCATTACAATTTCTGGTAATTTGGATCCAATTAGGATTCCATCTCCATTTTGGAAGTTTTTTTTTTTACATAAATTTTGCTTAAAGTTTTGTAAATTAGGGAAACCTTTTCTTAAGGCTGAACATTTTTTTCATATTTCAAAATTTAGTTAACTAAGAATTTTACAAAGAACACACAATTTATTGATATTTCTGATTTGTCTTGGAATCTAAGATCTGTGTCGAATTAATTTACTATGAAATTTAATATGGATCTAGTCACAAAAAAAAAATTATCTGGAAAAGACTTATGATGATTTTTTTTTTAGAAATATTAACCATTACAATTTCTGGTAATTTGGATCCAATTAGGATTCCATCTCCATTTTGGAAGTGAATTTGGATTTTGGATAGAATTTACGCATATACCATCACTCTATGATCTCTTTTAAATCAAGCAATGTTTATTTTGGTATAATTTTTTCAAATTACTTCTGACACAATATATTAAACATAATTATTATTAATAAAATATTAAATTATAACTGAAATCCAGGTAGTTTCTGACTTACAATCATGATGTAATCAAGTTCTGTGATTGATCAATACAATTCACAAGCTTATGAATTCACACATCATGGTTTGTTATACTGGCAACACTCATTTTGGATCTAATTTCTTTAGTTTTATGTTTGTTAAGTTTACTACAATAATATATTGTGCTATAATAAATACTGATAGTAGGCAATTGATAAATATAAGGTATGTTATTCACTTACGAGATTCAAAATCAAATCCCGAAATATTTTTGCCGTTGCTATATCCAGTTTTCAAGAGATTGCACACACATTCGCTTTTAATATATAATTTTATTTAGTCAAAATAAAAATATGAAATAACTTTTATATAATCTAGAAATACAGAAGATACAAGACAATTATTTAACATTTTACTGTTACTTTTATTTAAGTTAAAAATTCTCTAACAAATTATTGAAAATGCAATCAACATATTCAGAATAAATATAAAAAACTGCAAAACAAAAATTAATTTACAGAGCAGTTATACTAAATGACATTTAATTATAATAGAAACTTTTTGAAATGTCTTTAATCCTATGATTTATATACTACTATGTATTACAAACTGTTATATAAGATTGGTTATTAATAAATTCGATTATAAAAAATTCTACATTTAAAATGAAAAATGCATAGAATTTATTAGTGTAAAATACTTATTAACATGGACTATTTTTGCTTCAAAAATTTCATAATACCTGATTACTTTTTATCTACTTTGGTTATTATTATTATTAACATATCAACACACATTACAAACAAGAGCATTTATCACAGGGCAAACAATCATATTACACTATCATACTACAATAAACATTGCTTACAGAACATATTTGACTTACAGGTATAAAAAAGATCATGGACAACATGTTTAGATACTCCATATTGGAATAAGCCTGTGATATATTTAGGTCAGAGTTTCACCCTTTGTTACCTGAAAAATTTGAATGATAATATATAATTTTCAGATAGTATTAAAAAGATTCTATAATGTCCACAACAATATAAAATATGTAATATCAACAAATATACATAGAAATGAATAATAATTTAAAAAATAATAATAATATTCAAGATATCTTATATATAGTTTCCCATTTATCTGTGTATCACTATTTCAGCGATCTTATTGGACTACAATAAACATGTGAAATGGATCTTATTGGTTTTCAACACTCCAATCATATAATTGCCAGTTTCCTTTGACTATTGCTTCATGAGTATTGCATTTGATGATAGTTAATATGAATGGCAGTTTGAACTACAGAAATTCAGATATATTCTAAGGTTTGTTGTATTAATTTAATTTTTAAAGCATAGTTTCTGAGTTTTTGTCTTTTAAAAATTTATACAGTGGATTCCGCTTAATTGGGATACGTTGGGCCAAGCCATTTTGTCCCAATTAAACAAAGTAATAATAAATTCTAAAATAAAATATGTAATTCGTAGGTAAATAAATAATAGGTAAATAATAATAATAATTAGGTACCTATTTTAATGATTTATTAAAATAGATACCTAATTATTCGTTTTTTACCAATCTCTGTCTTCAATACTGGGCCGCTGATATTCACCCCTCACTGGCTAACTATAGAAATCCATTGATCTAATGTTTCTTCGATTTCTGAATCCTTTTCATCACACTTTCTTTTCGATGTTCCTAAAATTTCTTTCTCTAGTGCCCACTCCTTATGCAGTTGATTTTCTTTTTGTAGGAGATGCGTCTATGGTAGATTTTGGTTTATTTCAGTGAGTCTCCATGGCTTGTATTAAATGACTGGCTTTTAATTTTATTCAGCCAAGCAATTTTACTTGAGTGTAAAATCCTTTCTTGACATCTTGACAAAGATTAGTGTATGTATGTTTAGCCATACTTTCGAAAAATCCCTAAAATAGATCAAAAATTGAAAATTCCTTTTCTGCTACTGTCCCAACTAAGCGTTTAAATTTTGTATTAGTTTATTAGTTTGGTTTTCATTCTTTGAGATTTGTCCAAATTACGCAGCTGTCCCAATTAAGCGGAATCCACTGTATATCTTTCCTTAGATGCTATATTTTGATAAAAGTTTTTTAAGTTTGCATACAATAATTAATTTTAATTGTAGATAGGCTGAATGATTAGAGTGTTATCACATGGTTGTATTCTGCTAAATGTTGTTTGGTGTGTTGCATCCAATACCTCTGTTTTAACTAGATCGAGAATCTATATAATCATATGAAAATAGTAATAAAGCTTCATCACTTGCCAATAATTTCACCACTATCAATAAGTCCCAAGGACAAACATATGACCATGTTGGAATTAATTTAAATGAAGAAGTTTTTTTGCATAGTCAACTTTACATGGCTTTTTCAAGAACAAGAAATCCTGAAAATGTAAAAGTTTCAATAATTGCAAATACCAGACAAGGACAATTATTAGGAGATGAAAGCAGGGCTGCAGAGTCGGAGAATTTTGGGTGGAATCAGAGTCGGAATTTTAAACTGCCCAGAGTCGGTAGTCAGACTTTAAATATTTTAGGGAGTCGGAGTTGGATTTTTTTTAAAAGGTGGAATCTGAGTTGAATCATTTCCCATCTGATTCTGCAACTCTAGGTTGCAGAGTCGGAGTTGGAGTCAGATTTTTAAACTGGACCTTACAAATTTTAGGGAGCCAAAGTTGGGGTCAAATTTTTTTAAAGTGGAGTCGGAGTCGGATCATTTGCCAATCGACTCTGCAACCCTGGATGGAACTAGTTCACAAAAAACGTAGTTTGTATTATTAAAAAATTATTCCAAATGTAGCTGTTAGTGGATATGGGTTTACTAGTTCAAAAAAATACTGAAATCTTATTTAATCAATTTTGACATTCAGGTAAAAAAAATAAGAATTAATGATAATGACAATAACTGACAAGACAGAAAATACATTAATTTATTATAATGAAATTATAAATTAAATTTAATAATAATGATAATGATTCATAACAATAAATATGTCAGAATCTAGTTTTCATCCTTTTTAAATTATAAAGTTTATCATTTTGAAGATTGTAGGTAATTAATTTTCAGATGATTTCTCATTAAACTTTTAACAGAACTTCCATATAATCTTAAAATAAGATATTTTTAAATGTGAACTTTATTTGAAATGAGTTCTCAATGAAAAATTTTTAATACAAAATGTTTTTATGAAATTTTATAAATTTCAAGCAATAAAAATGTCTGTGAATATCAATATAGTAGATGGAATGCTGATGCACAAATATACATTAATTCAAAATCAAATTAAAAGAATAATTTTATTTTAATTAATGATTATAAAAATAAATACACTGTACTACATTTTGATTTAAGTCATATAACTATTGCTTATCAAATTTTCAATGAAAAATTTGATAAGCAATAGCAATTTTATATCAGTTTAAATCTTTACAAAACATATAATCAAATAATGCAGCATTAAAATACTTTATGTGAATAATGCAATTAGTGATAATTCGGTGTCTTTCATTTGCAATCTTGTTAGTGAAAAAAAAAAAAATGTAATAAACAGTCCAACTGTGGCAAACAATATTTTTTGGTTGAAATTAATCTTATTTCACTTAACAAAAATGTCTGCCTCCACCATTGTCAAATGCTCGAATTATCATTATAACTGTTAAATAAAAGTGAAATGTTGAAATGATGATTAAATAATTCATTTTTCCTGTTTTATTGCCTACCTATCTAATTTTTGCAATTGAAAAATATTCGAATATTTATAAAATTGGGTTAGATATTCATGTCAATAGTTTGGAACTATCTATAACTTTATAAGTAATTACTATATTATAGTTTTGTAACTATATATATAAAAAAAAAAATACTCACTCTTGCTTCTAGATATTCTATTTTCCTCTCCAGTGAAGTCAACTTTTCATTCAAAGTTGCTAATCTTGATCTGCATGACATATCTAATTGTAAAAATTTTATTTTTAATAAATATTTAAACAAAACATAAGAATATGTATGTTAAATTTTCATTTTTAATAAATTAAAATTATTCAATAAGTAATATGCATACTCACGAAATGCATGCCATTTATTTTACTTACAAAATGTATTATACTTATGTACTATTGTTGCATGCATCATTGCCAAAATGCATGCTGATTCATACATGAAGCCAAAAAGTTCTTACCTTCACTATTAGTGTGTGTGTTATAGATCTGAAATTGTAAACAATATACAGTACTAAACAAGGCATGCATATCAGTATGATAGTAATGATAGTAATCTATCATACCAATATGGATGCCTTGTTTTGTTTTGTCAGGTTCTATTTAATTGGAGTTAGAAATATGACAGTAGAAGGTGTCATTGCTGTTCAAAATTAAGTATTGAACAGTGATATGATTCCTTCATCTTCAAGGGACAACTACAAAGTTATGCTACAGGAAGTTTTGGATAATTTATCATCTATTTATTATTTTTCTAGAATGGCAACATTATATATTTTAGTTGCAGTTGGCAACATTGAGAGCTACTTGTACTATATGGATTCAAACCTTTTTCAAGTGTGTGTCTACATGTGGGTAGTTTGTTTGAGTGAGAAATTTTGCACAGGCAATTTAAGAAGAAATGTCAACTGTGTATGGCAAGAAATGTTCATCATATCAGACTGTGAATCAATAGAAACAGGAATTCAAATGTGGTCACATCACTTTACAGGATGACCAAAGAGAAAGCAGTCCAGCAAGGTCATACTGTCTGTTTTTTTGGGACAGCAAAGGTGTCATATTGACAGAATAATTACAAAAAGGGTTAAAATAACAGGGAGATATTACAGAAACTTGCTATAAACGTTATAGGACAGTATCAAGGAAAAATGACACACTGTCAAAAGATGTGTTGCTGCTAGCTGACAATGCAACTGCACACTGAGTTACGGAAACAGTCATTTTTCTGTGTAAATATGGCTATGAAACCTTGCTGTATCCCATATATTCTGATATGGAATTTTCAGACTCCTTCCACTTTTGAAATATGAAAAAAATATTTATGGGAAAGCAGATTCTTTGATGATGTTTTCTTTGATTGTCATTGCTGTGGAGAACTGTTCAGATCCAAATCAACATCAGGTTTAAACAACTGTTCCAAAGGTGTGAGAGGTACATGGCTCTATACAGTGGATACATAGAGAAGGAAGAGTTGGAGGACCATATTTCAGATCCTTAGATCATTGTGTCATGATGAGAATAAGAACTTTTTGGTCTCCCCTCATACAATCAGTTATTAATATTTTAATATGTTATTAACAAACAAATCATGCAATAAACAATATCATTGAATTATTGCATATTTCATTTATTATTTTGTCATAATGAGTATTTTCGATCCTACATCATAATGCCAAATCAACATGCAAAAGGTTTGCAGAAAATTCAAGAAATAATGATTTAATATTCAGATTATGAACACTCCATAAATTGTATTTGAATCAAAATATTTTAAAACTCTATCAAATTCTTCAAAACTACCATCTTGATTTCAGATGCAATTATACAAATGTAAAATGTAATCACTCTTAGATCAAATATTCATAAAAACATGACAGCAAATGTAGGTTGCTATGTTAAATAGCCTCAATATCTCTCATCTTTCCAATAAAATGATACTTTTAGAATTGTTTTGTAAAAAGACAAATATTTTATGCTAAGACTGTTGACACTACATAAAGAAGTTGAAATTTAATAAAAATAGTTAAAGATGCCATTGCACTGAAAAAACTGCATGCTTTTATTTATATCTACAACAAGACATGAATAAAAGTACATAATATTTTTAGAGAGTACAATTAGTCAGATATATGTACTGAGATTCAAATTCTATAATAAAATAGCATAGACATTTTAAATATTAATAAATCATGTTAAAGAATAATGCATGTACTGTCCATCCAGCTTAGCCACGACCATTGACACAAGTATGTGCGCACTAACTGAACGAGTCCAGTGACAAAATAGAGATGACAGCTTTGCACATGGATGTTTTCAAACACAAGATAACTGAAATTGAATGGAAGATTATTGTAATGTCGAATGCTAAATGTTTAGTTTTGATATTGGAAATAGTATATTTAACAGAACTTAATATAATATTAATTCACCCGTCATTATACCGACTGCGACTCTCCCTTTTGCGTTTGGACTCATCCACCTTAGCTAGGCGCAGCTTTCATGGACGGACAATAAAGCTATAGTCAAACAAATTATTTTATTAATAAAAAACAAAATGAATTTTGATCAGGAAGGAGATTTAACATTTATTACAGATGAGAGTTTTAATTTTGATTAAAATTAATAATATTTGACAATAGCAGTGGAACAATAAGATTAATAATTAAAATATGTTTTACTTTCTATAGCTAATGATAAAATAATTTATTCCATTAAGTGCGAAAATAAAATTAACTTCATTTTTTTATGCAATAAATAATAAAAAATATCATTTATGTAATGCTAATAATTAAGCTATTCATTCAATAAGATTAAAAGGCAATTCTGCACTTCTGCAGAAAGCTAATCCATGAGACCTTGATAAAATTTCATAGGGATGTTAATAATAACAAATATAATTATTCATCATCATTTTTTTTTAAAAGTTGATAGAGACCATGCTATAATTAAAAATCAAAAAATTTAAAAGATTATAAATCAATAAAAATCAATGGATACTATTTAAAAAACTTGACATATTGTGTTAGCAATGTTATAAAGTGTGATCATATTTTATGTAAGAGATGTTCCTGAAGATTTTTACATAATTCAAGACTAATTTTTCCAAGAGTAATAAACTGTAAGATAATCTTAAGACAAGTTTATAATCATTATAGCATATTTTTTGCTTTTAAACAGTGTTTTATTGTTTATTTATATATTTTTATTTATTATTTTCAAAGCACAAAAACAGCATGATTTTTCATTTGATACTGACAAAGATATCAGATACTTTCCAACAAAAGCTGGGTTGTCGTACAGCAATATCATAAACAAAATTCATAAACTGTGTTTATTGCTACTGCTGCTAGTTCATCAGTTTTGAAATTATGCAATTTTAAGCAAATTTACTTTTTGAGATTTTCTTAATTTTAAATTTTACACATAAAAGGAGATTTTATTAATATCTTTTGTATTACCCTATTTCAATTTGCTATTTGCTTACATTATACTTAAAATTATATGAAAAAATTATTTCATTTCATTTATCTTCAATATACAGGTTTCATACTAATTACTTCATATGATTATAAAAATCAGGACAATGCATATGTTATAAGTTGTGATATTCCATTATACTATTGTTCTGATTAAGTTCATTTGAATTTGATTATTTCTGGATTTCATCATCATCCTTTTTTATCAATAGCAACCAAAGGAAATATATATATTCCAATGATACAATAAGGTTACACATAATGTACATATTTACTATTGAGGAGGTACTGACTTGTGTGAACAACACCTATCACTTTTCATTTTTCCAATTATATACAAATTATCTACAATACTCGGCTTTTAATATTCTACCATGGGCTAAACCTTAATAATGAAATCTGATAATAGTTTGTAATCATATTCAAACTAATTATCAGAAAATAATTAGCTGATAAAATTTTAATTGAACATCAAATTCTTTTTGTTAGGTAGTTGAAACAAAGAGAATTTGATGTTTTGATATTTTTTGATATATTTGATTTTTTCAATTTAGTTGATTCCAGATGATAAAATCTTTTAAATAATTTCCAGATATTATTTCAGGAAAATCAGTAATTATATTGAAATCTATAAAAAAAATTTGCATTTTGTAAAATGTTATATATATAACAAGATGTATTTAATAAAAATTTTCCAATTGTTTCTTCTTATTAACTAGATTTCATTTCCTGTGAAGTTAAAGCACCATTGTTATCTCATAAGTTCATTTATGGAATAAATTTAACTTATAAAAATTGCAGAAATAATGAATCAGGAAGCATATTTTAAAGTTATTACAACTTTGTTATAAATCCAATAAACTAATCCTAAAAACCTTTGTAAATCAAAATGTACTTATGTTGGAGCAATTTTTCATAAGGCTATTGACTAAACTATCTAGCAACATTTGGAGAGTACTCTCGATTACTTTACCTGAAATTGGTTAGTTTTTTTTTTCTTTCTTTAGTGAATACAACACAGTATGCATAGCTTCAAATATGAGCAAGTTGTCTATACTATAATGTGTTAATATCATTTTGGATATTTCAGTCAACTAGCAGGTTAGTCATTCAAAAGCAATATCAAGTACAAATCCATATAAAAAAAGCTTCAAAGTTTAGTCATTGAGTAATTTATATGAAAGACATGTATACACTTTATGTATGTATGTATGTATGTATGTATGTATGTATGTATGTATGTATGTATGTATTTTTACATGTATACACTTTATGTATGTATGTATGTATGTATGTATGTATATATATTCATTACATGAATATACAGCATAAAAAGAACAAATTTATACATCAAAAGAATTTTTGATCAAATTTTTTTTGTACTTATCAGACAATATTTTAAAATCTTATATACTAAATCTTGAAAATTTTTGAGTTCTGAATTATTTTAAAAAAGTCAAATAGAAATCTTTTATTAGCAATGTGTAAATATCACATTTATAATTATAGATAGCTTCACTTACATACATCCATATTTATGTAAAGATTCTCTGACTAAAAACAAATATATATTTATCATAAAGAATAAAGTTATAATGCAGAAATAAAAGCATTTCTCTTCTAATTTCATCATTTATCATACATACATGTGTTTTATGGATTTATTAAATTGGTTTTAGTTAATGAGCCAGATTCAGCTCTCTCCAGAAAAAGTGAAGGAGTAGAACTGAAATTGAATCTGGATCTTCCAAGATAGTAAGCAACAGCTTTACCATGTGTCTAATGTATTTACTCTTTATACTGTGCCACAAAGATGTTACATTAAAAATAATTATATTAAAGTACTATTTTAGTACTATATAAGGTATGCTCTGACATATGTATATTTTGATTTATGTAAGATTTTAAAGAACGATTCACTTATGTAAATCAGGGATTGTCTGTATTGTTTTATGTCTTTATCAAATGTCCAGTTGTTATTCAGTAATAAGTTTTTAAATATTTATGTGTTTCTCAATTAACAGCATGATTCCTTTCAATTTTTTGAGAAATGATAATGGATAACTATATTTTCTACTTATTGTCCTGAATATACACTCCAAGCTTCATCAAAATCAATTAAGGAAAAAACAAATAATTTGCTTTAAGAAGGAATAATACAATTTGTATAAATAGTAAAAAAAAAAAACTGATGATAATAAATCTAATTATAAAGATCAATATTTGATTCCAGATTTCAAAGTTGAAACAAAATACTATAAAAGTCTTTTAAAATGTCAAAAATTATTTACTTATTTAACTAAATTTACAATTAAATCAAATATTTAAGGATAATGACATACAGACACATACATACATATATATATATATATATATATATACACATTAATAATTTTATTGATAAATTCAGCTACATATAGACAGTGCTACTTTTCATGACAAATGTATATATATATATATACACATTAATAATTTTATTGATGTGTGTATTATATATATATATATACATTAATAATTTTATTGATAAATTCAGCTACATATAGACAGTGCTACTTTTCATGACAAGAGGCATGCAACTAGGTGCACGAGAAGGCATGCAAAGACACATGCCTGAATGCCTCAAAATATGTTGCAATACTAGGTGCAAGAAGGCACATGTGTTCCCATCCTAGTTGGGTTACACATGCAACTAGTCTTGCAATGTCTTATTGTTTTGATTATTTTTAAACTTTTTTTGCAAATTTTTCTTTGCTTTATGGATTAAAGTGTGAAAAAAAAACACTTCAATTTATTGAAGAAGTTAAATTTATCATCGTCAAGTCATTCTAGTAAATTTTTTTGTAAAGACAAACAATCTAACCTGACTTGGTTCAAAATACTGATGTTATTAGTGCTTCTATCAAAATATTTGCAAGTCAAAAAACACTTTCTTTTCTCTTCTTTTCTTTCTGTCATTTGAAATGATAACAGTAGCTGCCGCTAAAGCGGCAGTATACAAATCCTTTTGTGTCAGTATTGTCTGCAATATGTCCTCCACGTGTGAACATGAAGGGGCAAGTTGCATGCCTCATGTGGCTATTGCACACTGAGGCATGCATCATTCCGCATACAACATTGCATGCAGAGGGGCATCATCTAAATGTAGCTTTCTTGAACATCTACTTCATGCCTCTAAATTGAGTAAATGATAAAAATTATCTCTCTAAAACAAATTTTGCATAGAGATTATTCATCATGCATAGTCTCTTCAAAAGAAATAAAATAATCAAGCACTATGGAAGAAACTGCAATGCCCATTATTCAACCAATTTAGAGGCATTGGATGGGCATTCAAGAATCTTACCATTTTATCTCTATTTACTAACCAATATATTGGATTTTTAAGGGTGATTTTTTAAAATTCAAATCTGTAGTAAGAGGTTTTTGAAATCCATAGAATAATTCATACTGTAATACCATCCATTTAACGTATTGCGTTTATTCCCATTTATTATATGCAGTTAAATTAATCAAATCAATAAAAAATTTTATATTCATTTTGAAAGTGCTATATAATATCTATTACATTGTTCAAATACTTTTTTCTCCCACTGTATATAATATCTAAGAAACAGACATTATATTCGATTAGTCATGCTAATTCAATATAAAAAATTTATTTTTAACAAGCATTTGGTATTATTTCTAAGCAATTGTTTACAAATTGTTTTTAATATTACAATTTTAAGGACATCCAAAATTTTTCAAAATCAAGCAATTACAAATATTGTTTACAATTTACCTTCATTTATGGTACAGTATAACCACTTTCAAATAGACCAAAATTAATAATTTTTCGTTTATAAAGCATCATCTTTACTTACCGAAGGAATTCAAGAAGTCTGCAATTTTCTTTATGCTAACTGTTATTATTTCAACATATTCTCTATTGGCCCAATCTTGTTGGATTTGTTTTTGAATAGCTTCTCTTTCGATCGTCGCCATTTCTAAACCAACACCATCTTTTCATTTTAAACGAAATTCGCTACCGAAAGATATTTATTCTTTTATAATTTATTTTAATTAGTCCTTATTATTATTTAATTAAATAATAAAAATTAAAAATTAATATTTCCATACATTTTAATATTTGATGACAATGTGGCCAATTCCGACTCATTTTTTTTTACGTATTTTATGCCCCCTTTCCAATCAGGGAGAGGGCGGGCCAGTTCCAACCACGGGCTGCACCTACACCCGTGGAGGGGGGCCGGATGGTGAAGGACGAGTTTCCGGTATTGTTTTTGATAGGAGACCGGTAACTCTCCGGTTTCACCGGTCATAGCGGTTAGTATTTCCGAACACACCCTAAGAGGGCGGGGCCAGTTCCAACCACGGGCTGCACCTACACCCGTGGAGGGGTGTCGGATGGTGAAGAACGGGGATCACCGGGCCTGACCCAGTACCCCGAGAAGGACGGGGATTACTGGGCCGGGCCTAGTACTCCGAAAAAATCCGGGACCAGACCCGGGTTCTTCTGCGTGGAACGCCAACGCGTTTCCACTCGGCCATCCGGCCGCCAATTCCGACTCATTAAAAATGAATTGAATGCATCTTATTTACGTTTTTTTTAAATCAAATATTGGGTACATAAAAAACGCGAAAAAATTAAGTTTAAATGCTACAAAACCCATAGTTTTATATTCATGTATAATGTTAATTAAATATTACATCATTTTTCCTCTTTTTTTTTTATTGCTATTTTCCATTAATTTCTTGATTATTAAATGACTGCAGGATTGATCGCGTAGAAACGCTTTGGCTTTCCACTTTGGAGAATCCGGATTCGAATCTCGAATCCCAACCCTTGGAAATATTTATCATGGGGTCCGTCAATCCCTATCCTCCACAATCCAGCTGACTTCCGCAGGGTGGGCAACCTGTAGAAAGGCTTGTTTTGTCTCCACTTACTACTCCACCTGAATGGAAATAGGCGACATCTGTTATCAAAAGGTTAGGTTAGGTAGGATAAGCCGCCATATCGCACGAGGGATATACTGTTTCTGGCGGCGGCCACTTGTAGAGCCCATCATAGGCTGGCCAACACCCATGATGAGGTCAACCGGATGATTGAAGAATGGGGTTCAACGAGCCGGGCCGGACCCCTCCTGAAAAACTGGAGGTGTGGGACCCGGATTTAAACCCAGTCCTCCAGCGTGATAAGTCAAACACGCGGCCATCCGACCGACCTGTTATCAAAAGAAAAAAATTACTAAATGGTGGGACCATTCGAGAACTAATCATGACTCAAGGATGCCTCTTGCGGGCATCCTTGAGTCATGATTAGTCCTGGAATCCCCTCAAGGATACCTCTTCTTGTGGGCAATCATCTGGATAGCGTCGGTCGGAGTGGCAGCATGAAAACGCTTCAGCTCTGCACTGTGAAGGATCCGAGTTCGAATCTCGGTTACATCCTTTGAAAATATTTATCATGGGGTCCGAGCATCTCCGTCCGCCACAACAACTTTCCACAGGCTGTCCCCCTCTACAGGGTAGACAGCCTGTGGAAAGGTTTGTTTCTCCCTGCCACTTAGTACTCTTAGGCCGATAGCAAACTATAGTTGCCGGCACGAAAAAGGAAAATGACGCATGCGTGTTGTATGTCCTTATCGACTGCAGTGATCTGGATTTATCCAGAATTCCTCTTACTAAACCATAATGGCGTCTACTTGTGATCGTAGGATATTTATTCAAGGAAAAACTTTAAATAATCAAGCTCGAACGATTATTTTTAATGTTTTTAATTATCTAAAGGAAAGTAAATCTGGAGATAGTAACGATGCAATTATTAAAAAGACCAGCAAAGCAACAGGTGTATCATATTCAACCTGTCGAAGAATAATTGTTGACAGAACTACACGGGATTCGGAAGAAATAATTCGAACTCCAAGTAAAAAAGGACAAAGGATATCCGCATTAATTGATGTGGACGAATTTGATCTTTCTGTTATTCGGGTAACTGTGTCAGAAATTTTCAGAGAAAATAAATATCCAACCGTAACGGAAATTTTTAGTACGTGTAAGAGAGAAAATAAACTACAAAGGAAGCGAAAGATCGCTTCATCGAATAATGAAAAATAAACTTCACGAACCAGTAATTATTAATACTACAGAAAATAGTAGTGATTCAGATTCTGAAGTGTCTGATGTGGGTTCTGATGATCAAAATTAGCACAGTTAAATAAGGTGTGATCGATGTCCTCGGTTACCTGACAGGAGTCGCATAGGTTAGTGTGACTGTGTCCAAAAGGATACAAGTAGCTTTTCGTCTGAAAGTGTGCTGAAAGAAACTGGAAGACTACTGGATCAATGGTGATATGTTTGTTTGTGAGTTGTTGGCTGACATCGGGAAAGAAAGAATGTAGAACTCTCTTGAACTAGTAATTATTAATACTACAGAAAATAGTAGTGATTCAGATTCTGAAGTGTCTGATGTGGGTTCTGATGATCAAAATTAGCACAGTTAAATAAGGTGTGATCGATGTCCTCGGTTACCTGACAGGAGTCGCATAGGTTAGTGTGACTGTGTCCAAAAGGATACAAGTAGCTTTTCGTCTGAAAGTGTGCTGAAAGAAACTGGAAGACTACTGGATCAATGGTGATATGTTTGTTTGTGAGTTGTTGGCTGACATCGGGAAAGAAAGAATGTAGAACTCTCCCCTTCGAAGATGTGTGCCAAGACGAAACATTTTGATCGAAAATACTGTACAGCGCTTTATGCTTGTAGTTGAGATCCTGTTGTACCAGATAAGAGAAGAATCAAGACAGGCTTCTCTGGCTAGCTGAGACAAAAGGTTTGTTGCCAGGATGATCCGAGTGAACTCGGATCAGGTGAGAGAAATAGAATTTTGAAGATGATGATTAAAAATTTTCTTCTTACAGGAATCAATCAGTGGGTGTTTGTTACGGAAGGTCTCGAAAGAATCTATGACTGCTTTGTTATCGGTGATGATATTAAATTTAATCTGATAAGTATATTTACAAATCCAGTGAATAGCTTGGCAGACAGCCAGCAGCTCTGCTTGAAAATTATTGCAATTCTTGGTTAGGTTAGGTTAGTTATATTGCGCCGCCATATCATCATGGTATATTCTGTATCTGGTGGCGGCCACTTATAGCGCCTATCACAGGCTGGCCAGCACCCATAATGGTGTCAACCGGATTGTTGAAGGATGGGGTTCAATAGATCGAGCCCGAACCCCTCCTGAAAACTGGAGGTGTGGGACCCGGATCCTCCAGAGTGGTAAACCAAAGCTTTACCACCCTGCCATCCATCCGCCAGAACCCTGGACCAAGAAACATGAAATTTAAGGAATATATTCCTTCATGACATAAGTATCCATTAAGAAGGGATTTTTAGAAATTCAATCCCTAAAGGGTTGAAAAAGGATAAAAATGTTTTTCACAGATTCCTCAATATCTAAATAATCCTAATTAATCTGCCATATTTTAATCCCTTGATTCTCTTTCAATATCTCTTAGATATAATGAGATATTGACATGATTTATGCCTAAAAATACAATTAAGGATTTTTGCCCTAATCAATTCCTAAAGAGGTAAATCTTGATTTAGGGTGAATTAAAGAATCCTTCATATCTTGCTTTGTTGAATTACAGGGCTGGGGAGTCAGTGTCAGTGTCGGCAGTTTTAGGAAGAGTCGGTGTCGGTGTCAGCAGGAACCTGCAGTTTCAGGAGTCAATGTCAGTGTCGGCAATAACTTTCTCAGCATTCGTGTGTGTGTCAGAAGAGTTGATGTCAGCACATTTTTAACTGCAGATATCCCAGCCTTGTTGAATTATAACATTCTTCTTTGGCATACAGGAATCTTTTTAATATGAATTCTTTTACTTTATTCTAGCACTTAGGTAGGATATAAATATCTTTACTACAGTTATCTTATAAAGTGTTTTAATGACTTTTTAAAATTTCATGCCTAAATGAGGTAAAAATGAAAAAGGATATTTTTTATTTGATAGAGGACATTTTTCCAATGATCTTCTAACAGTTTTTATAAGTTACCATATCTTTATAAAAATGAAACAATGAGTTAAAAAAACTTTAAAAAAGAAAAATAAAGCTAACTTCAAAAAAGGAATCAAAATACACGAAAAAGTGAAAAATAATCCTTTCTTAAATTTAAAATTGTTCATTGCAATTAAAGAAAATTCTTTTGAAGTCAAAATTTATTTAGAGTTAAATACCATAGCAAAGTATGTGAATTAAGCCATATGAAATAAATCTTTTTGCTTTTTAAGAATATCAAAAATTTCTCTTCAACCTATAGTAATTTATGTAAAACAAAAAAACAGTTCAAAAAACATTATAAAACAGCAAATCCACTTCAATGACCTAAATTTGGCTTTGCAGCATCCATCACACAGATTATATATATATGTTGCTATTCATATATTTTAATATATTCAATACTATTTATAACTATTACAGAGATTAAAAAAATTCACTCATAGTGAAACAGGGGTTATTCATAACAAATGTAAATGATATTATCATAAAAGATGTTACAGATGATAGTATGGGAAGTCTGCAAGACCACAGCAAAATATAATAAGGGAAAAAGATTCTTCTCAAGAGAAAGAAATTACACTGATTGGTGATAGATTGATCCCCATCAGAGTCAATCATGGAGAAATGAAGCAACTGAGGAATAAGAATCACAATATATTATATTTTGTATAGGTTTAGATATAACTATGAATTAATTTTATACAGTAGAATCGCGATATCTCGAATCTCATGGGAACAAAAAAATTCGATATGGATAGTTTGAAATATCAAGGTTCAATTTTAAATACAGCTTTTTATGTCAATAATAACACCATAATTTTTAATACTGTATAAGACACTCTTTTTTCCATGAAAATTAGTGCCTAAATACTCCTTCATCTTATAAATCAAAGGTTGAGATTATTATTGAATAAACATGATCCCATTGAAAAAAATCTATCAACAATAAGAAGTGAAACTTAAAAAATGAAACTACTGTACATCATGCTCAGTATTCCGAGCAGGTACAAAAATGTTCCTGTTCTGATTATCGGTAGCACATTTACATTCTTTTGTTAAATTTAAATCCTTTGTTTAGATTCCGAAAGTGAGGGAAAATTCATAAGTATTTTTAATTTCTCTAGCACAAAAATTATAAACTAATTCAAGCTAGCAAGGGTTTTGAAGAAAATACTTCGAGATAACTATTGAAATTACATTGGTTTAATGCCGAAAGTGTACGGAAAAAAATTTTTACATACATATCAACGGATTTGAGATAGAGAGGTTCGAGATAACAAGGTTACACTGTATATTATTTTTTAAAAATTAATATAACTGGTAGATCAGATGAAAATATGATAGAACTACATAATTTAAAAATTCTAATGATATATTATAATACTTATAACATGATGAAAACATGCTTCATTTGCAATAATTTAGAAACTTATAATTAGTGTGACAATGAAATCATCATTATGCCATTATTAATATCTATTAGTTAATTTTAAATAGATTTAAGAGATTATCTTAGAAACTTGAATGTCTGCTATTTTTTAAGAGTTATAATTTATAGGAACAAAATATGTAATAGCAAGATCAAAAATTTTAATATTAAAATATTCCTACCAAATTTCAGAAAAATTTAGTAATTAGTGAATAGAAAACATACTAATATGCATAAATATTGTATGTTTAGCATATTATTGAATTTTGAATTTATATGGTTTTAGTTTCCTATAAGCTATAAAAACTATCCACAAAATATTACTTACTTTAAAATCAAATTTACATCTGGTTCTCCATTCATTTTCTGAAAAATAAAAATAATATATGAAAATATGAATTATTATTATTCATATTTAAAAAGTTAATATATTAAATTTCCAATTATTACTTCTTTTTCAAGTACATGCATACAATGAAAGTTTGAACTGTACAACATTTATTCATGAATAATTAGATGATTTTAAAGTTTTTATTTTTAGTGTCAAAATAAAAAATATTCATTCAAAAAAATTTTCAGATGTTTCATCATAGACAGACCTTGATCTTCACAATATTTATAAAAATTAATATTCTGTTGAATGCTCAAGATACAGTCCCGAGAGATTTCAAATAGAATCATTTAATGCAGACTGCATAAAGATTCCAATATAACATTATCTCTGATTTAGGAAATACATATGACTTAATATGGCTATAAGTATATAAATATTAAAGCACTGATACCAACCAAGAACTAAATTTGATATCTGATCTTGGACACACTGCTGCAAAATTCTGTTTTGATTTCTTTTACATTTATACATATCTTATAATTCACTGCTTCTACTCATCAACATACCTTAGAAGAAAGCAGCATTTAGGTACTTTACAGGAGAGCCATATTATACAGTACAGAAACCACAGATTTAAAAACTGAGATGGACTACATTAGAGAAGTCGAAGAACAACATGGATATGCAAGATCATTTATGGAAAGCATAAGAAGTTTACAAGAAAATCTCAGCAGGACCCCCAATAACCGGGTACAGACAGAAGAACAAACAAAACAGCAAGAAAGGTATATGATAGTCCGTATAATTTGTTGTTATAAACAAACATCTTAGAATTTTAGAACTTATTTAAAAATTGGTAACCTGAAGATGGTAACTAAAACTGAAAACGTTAGCTAGTGTACATTTTTTGGAACAGAAACTCAACTGCTTTATATTTATGCACTTTTTTACTATTGTTTACCAAGTTTTTTTTAAATATAATTTTGTTTATTAATTTTTTAATTATAAATAATTGTTTTGAATTGTTTTATAATTCCAACAGTGCATTCTTGTTATGACAAAGCAAATTGGAGAATCACAATTAAGTTTCTTTCTTCCAGATAAAGCTCTGGTTCTATTCAAACCAAGATGCAATGTATTGTGCCAAGAATTGCTATACTAAGACAATGAAAATGCAATTCTGTAAACAAGGGGTGGGCAATTTGTGAGGAAGTTAATTCTGACCTGTCCTATTTTATTTTATTATGCACTCTTATTATTTATCATTATTTTCTTAATATCTAACGTATTATACTTTAGTTTACGAGTTAACTTACTTCCACCTTACATATTATATTTTAACACAAATAACTTAACACAGCTCTAAGACAGGAAAAAAACATATTTTTTAAAAATAAGACAGTAGAAGCACTTTCGATTATCTACAATCCTCTTCAGCTACTCACTAAACGAATAACAAAAAATGGTTCTACAGAACACCACATTTCACAATTTAAAAATAATGTTGCTATAGTAACATAACAGAATCTGTTAGAACTTAAAATAAGTTAATATAAAAATAAAAGAAATGATATTTTAGTTTAAGAGTTGACCTACTTCCACACTCTCCATCGTAATAGTTGGCAATCACATGATACGGAGTTGGGAACCGTCCTCTGGAAAAGCTGTCCTGGGTAATGATGTCATCATCTAATCTAATTAATTTTACCACAGATCCAATATGTGAATGTAAGAATGATCCGTATCGATGTGTTGTTCGATTTATAAATACATTGTAAAGAGAATAGCTTACAGAGTAATTCATTCATGTCAATCACTTTAAACTTGTTACATATAAGTATGTAAATGAAGCAACACGGGACTGTACGTAGAGTATAAAAGAAAGATCGGAAGAGCGGTTCAGCAGGAATGCCGAGACGCCTATGAAAACGGCAACATAGCGAGGTGTTGGTTTCAAAGTAAGATTGGTTGAGTGACATTTGAATTCTTGTAAAGATTGACGATTGATTGATGTTTGTATCGGTGGTGGAGGTAGTAGAATTTTAGTAGTATTTAAGGTTCTCTTTGTGAATAATTGACTGTTGATATTTGAATTGAATTAAACAAGTTTTGTTGATTAATTTATTGTTGCTTTATTATAGTTCTAATAAAGCATTTATTAACACTTTTGTAAGTGTTTTGAGTCTAATAAATAGATTTTTGTTTTCTAACTTGTTTGAGAATTCACATCGTTATTCATTCTAGTTCTAACACTTAATCAGTACTTTTAGTTGTAAGTTCCGATTTCCGGTTTCGTTTCGTCAGTTAGACATTACATTATTGTTAGATTGTTTTGTAGTTGATTATATTTAAATTAGAATTAGTTTAAGACCTGAGCTCAGGCCGAACTCTGGATTGCAGAGTTGTTAGAACCGTTAGGTTTAGTTTATAATTATTGTTATTGATATTCATTAAAATCCGCGACTTTGCAAATTATTTTCTGCCAAAGGCCAGATAAGCAATCTTCTGAATGAAGCGGGCCGAATAAAAATTGAAAAGTATCTAAGGACGAATTTAACCTTACAGCACTGTAATTATTTTAATTATTAATTATTATTATGTAATTATGTAATGAAAATATTAATGATAGCATTAGGTAATTATTAATAATTAATAAAAACTATTTTGACATAAAATGACTATTCATGTTCAAGCAAGATTGATTCTTGCACAAACATATTCCTCTCACTATCATACAGAACAAGAATAATGGTTACACCAATTTATCTGCACACATTCTTGTCAATCTTGCTATTATGTGTAGCCATTTTTATGATACTTACAGAAAGAATATATTCGTGTATCAATATTATTTTTAAAATATAATTTTCTTGTGTTATTTTCTTAATTTTTGTTTGCATGCAGAGTTCAAAAACATCTGTAAAAATTATTTTTTTCATTAGAAACATTACAAAATAATTCGTTCTACGAATTAATAAATTCAGATAATTTTCTTTAAAAACATAAATATTTTATCAAACTGATTGATTGCTAGCAATCTATTACATCAGAATATTACAAAATATTAGGTACCTATATAATTAATTTTATAAAAACAAATTTACAAATGAATGGTGAAATTTATTATGTTTGTGGTTAATTATATCATCAAAATTTGAAGTAACTCAGTAGTGTACATGTATACTGCGAGAGTATCCATTGTTTTACACTACAGAGTATCCATTGTTTTATTTTTTCTTTTCGAGTAGAATTTTACAAATATGGGCCTTGAAATTGTAGTGTATTCTAATTTATGCGGTGGGCCATATAAGATTCCTTCGTGAGCCGGATCCGGCCCAGAGGCCGGCTTTTGCCCACTCCTGCTGTAAACTGTCTCTTCAAAATAACCTCTCATAATTAGCTTTTCATTTATATTGGAAGATTATTTTTTAATCTTGTAGATTTTCATAAATCTTTATGAAATCAACTGTTGAAATTTTTTATGAGAGTTTCCATGAAAGACTTATTTTTCTTCTAAAGAACTACCATAATCACTAAGAAAAAACTGCATAAACTCTTACTAACACATAAAAATGATATAAGCACTATCAGCAGCAGAGTAAATACTTTAATAAAACACTATTTTATAAACAAACAAACATTTTCTGCTATCTCAAGCCATCTTCAGGTTCTTACAAATATTTTATACTATTGTTCTAGAAGACTAACTGTTCAAAGAACGTTTTTCGTTCTATTAACATTTAAAAAATAATACAAGCTAGAGATTAAATAAATATTCAACAAAATTTAATCTCTAGCTTGTTTTTCGTTCTATTAACATTTTTAAAAATAATATAAGCTAGAGATTAAATTTTGTTGAATATTTATTTAATCTCTAGCTTGTTTTTAAAAATGTTAATAGAACGAATTTTTAAAAATGTTAATAGAACGAAAAACGTTCTTTGAACAGCTAGTCTTCTAGAACAATAGTATAAAATATTTGTAAGAAGATGACTTGAAGATGGCTTGAGATAGCCGAAAATGTTTTTGTTTGTTTGTTTGTTTATAAAATTGTGTTTTATTAAAGTATTTACTCTACTGCTGATAGTGCTTATATCATTTTTACGTGTAAAGAACTACCATTCCATTTAATTGGAGGTTTATAATTCTTAACAAACCCATTGAGGAGAGCTAGTATTACCAGTATAGGCATACTTTGTTATGCAGCAGTTATATTCCAGATCACTACTGTAAAGGGAATCACAGTCTTTTCTCATTTGCTAATACAAATAAAAAGACTAAAACCAAATTTATGCTATTATTCATTAAGTGCACAATAGTAGTAAGCCTAAAAACTCGTAACTTATAAAACAAACTGCTTAAACTCATTAAACAATAGACGCATACAAGCACTTTTTAGCAGTAGACACAATGAAATAAAACTTTTACTGTGTCTACTGCTAAAAAGTGCTCGTGTGAGTCTATTGTCTAAAAACTCGTGCCAAATGGCTACATTTTAAAGAATTCACATATCACTTTGGAAGATTTAGGTTCAATTCCTGGTCTCACACTTTCAGTTTTTCAGCATAACTCCAGATCTGGTTCATCTATATGTTATGTTTTATATACCTATTCTAAGAATTATTTTGTAGATAATTTTCATTTTCAGATATAAAATAAAACATGAAATATAATTGAGTAGTGAAGTATTAGTAAAGTACCATAAAATAAAGTATCCCTAGATATACATAAATGAACACTAAAATAGATTCTCTCTTCTGTAAATAAATCACAGATTGAACCAGAAAAAATTATACGGGCAAGCTAGACAAAATGCACAATAGGTTAAAAAGCAGTGATACAGGAAACCTAAGCAATCGAGATATAATTTTCAATTAGCTTTTCTGGATCTCCTCATATCTCTGATGTCAGTAGAACTAAATCTTCAGGTTATACTATTATTTTTATAGGGAAAAACCATTTAAAAACTATTAGTGTTATGAGTCTGAGTAGAATTGCTGGGTCATGTTGCACTAAATTTGTGAAGTTCAAATTTTTCATAAATAAATAAATGATTCAAGCTCCATCCTTGAGGTTTTTAAAATCAGTTAACAGTATTTATTGAATGATGGAAAATTATGCTGTCATGCTGATGCCAAAACAGAAATTGCTAAAGGATATACATCACTTTCTATAATAATTTGAAGTTTTTGTTTAGTTGTGATAGTATAATTATGAGAACAGTCTTGTGACTACTAGATATATTACAAGATCCACTCCACAAAATCAAACTAGTTATCCAACATTATGAATCAATCTCTGTAGAAACAGGAGAGAGGAAAAGACTCTGCAAAAGGAACAGTTGTGTAGCACTCATTGATATCTCTTGATGAATGAAGACAAACCAATCTGTGATCATTACAATTGGACAGTTAACCAAGAAAACATTTTTTTATCAATTCGCTTATTTTACTGAATGTTTATATTATTTTAATTATTCTATTTTTAATCTTTTTAAAAAATATTTTTATTATTTTAACTCTTATGCCTTTTTTTTTCTTTTATTATAAAATATTGCTATTTCATTCAACATTTTAAAGCAGGGGTTCCCAAAGCGTGGCCCACGATGTCAGATCACAAAAAATAAATAAATTTTATCATATTATAATTAAAAATTGTTCAGTTAAAATTGTTCAAATATGTATTGAGAAAGTTTTTTTGCATATATAAGTGAAAAAACTTTTTCAATCATGAGTATTAATACGCATAAATAAGTGAAAAAACTTTTTCAATCATGAGTATTAATTAAAAAGTCCAAATTGAGATCAAAATTAACTGATGAATATTTCAAAGCGGTGTTAAGAATACATTCGACTGACTTAGAATCGAGGCTCAATGATATTATTAAAAGAAAACAACAATTTCTACACTTCAGATTGATGAATTTATTTTTTCTTTTTTATTTGAAATTATTTAGTTATTTTTGTTTAATTATTTTTGAAATGTGTTGTTTTAAACAGTTTGTAATAAAAAGTAATTATCGTCATAAATAAAGAACGATTATATTATAAAATTAGATTATCGTCATAAATAATGAACGATTATGTTATAAAATAAGTATAAATCTTTTCCTCATGCCTAACTTTTTAACGATTCGAACGTATTTTACCATAATACTTTTTTGGTACGCCAAATATTTTGGAATTTACAATTTGGCCCACCTAGGCAAAACTTTGCCAAATATTTTGGAATTTACAATTTGGCCCACCTAGGCAAAACTTTGGGAACCTCTGTTTTAAAGCCATTTTTATGAATTAAATTTTTATGTTTATGTCTCTTGACCAAATTATTGTTGCTGTTACTTGCTATGATTTTATTTGGATTTATCATGCTCTTTTACAAACTGTTTATATAAATATTATTTGCTATTATTTGTTAATGGTGTTTGCATTTTATAATGCCATATTGTTGTTTTTATTTTCATAAACATTGTATTTAATGAATTTTGATCCAGATCAATAACGTATGTTGAAACGTCACACAAACAAAACATAAATCAAACCACAAATTATTCTTTACCATCATAATTATATTGACTAATGATTATTCTGCTTAAAATACATTAATAATTTTTATCAAAAAAGTTCAGGTAGCTCGAACTTTCCCAAGTTTTTTCTAGTAACAGCTCATCAGCTCTAATCTTTGAAAGCACTAGAGTTTCAACAAAATTATGTTTGATGTTGATCAAATCAATTTCCAATATTCCAGGGCTTCTGTCATCCTATGGACTGGTATATTCTGCTTAAAATACATTAATAATTTTTATCAGAAAAGTTCAGGTAGCTCGAACTTTCCCAAGTTTTTTCTAGTAACAGATCATCAGCTCTAATCTTTGAAAGCACTAGAGTTTCAACAAAATTATGTCTGATGTTGATCAAATCAATTTCCAATATTCCAGGGCTTCTGTCATCCTATGGACTGGTAGTATAAGTTCTACTAGTAGTGTTCCTAGCATTAGTGTCACCCAGTATGGTAATTCACGGTGTCATTTCTTCTCCCTCAATATATAAAATGTTTGGTCATTAGAAAGCATAGATTTAAGAATTCATTTATTGTTAGAATCTAAACATTAAAAGCTATATATACATATACTAGGTATCTTAGTACTTATTTTGTGTCATATTTAAGTGATTTGCAATTGAAAATTAATTTCAATGATATTAGGTATTAGATATAATAGAACATTTTTGTCTAGAGAAAAATTTGTTGAGTTTGAAAACTAATATAAGCAAAGGATCAGGTGACGTCATAATCAGCTGATTATTTTCTGCCATAATCTAGGCCGATTTCCGAATCAATTGTCAAACATGGGATTGGTTGCTTTGTTTCTCTGTTAAATTAAAACTTATAAATTTTAAAATAAAACTAATTATATGTATAATCTAGGCCGATTTCCGAATCAATTGTGAAACATGGGATTGGTTGCTTTGTTTCTCTGTTAAATTAAAACTTACAAATTTTAAAATAAAACTAATTATTTATTTCGTTATGAATTTTTTTATTTCAAAAACATTTCAAGAAGTATTAAAAATATATATACATGTAATTTAGAAATAGCATAAAATCCCAATGATAATGTTAATATCATTAGGATTGAATTAATAATATCAATCCTAATGATGATATTCAATTTATATGAGCTGTATTCTGAAGATTATATTTAAATACTAACATTGGCAAATTTGTATCATCATTATGATAAATCGAACACAAATTAAATCATCATTTTATCACGGTTAGTGACGAAAGGGTATATATTGTGTATCTTTTACATTAGTAAACCCATTGCAGCTATGCCAGTAACAGAATAATATATTGTGATCAGTGAATGATTAACCAGAAAGCAAACATTCTACGCGGACACACTGCGCCATCTATCGTATAAATTATAAAGTTTTGCTGATATTTGAATTTATTAATTACTTTTTTAGAACGGATATTTTTAAAAAAATACTTAATAGTCGCAAAATCTAAGTGGAACTTATAGAAAATGAAATCAAAAGGATTTATATAGTTTCATTGCTTAGTCTTTGAGATATTTCAGTCTAAAGTTGTACGTGACACTAATGAGTGTAAACAAATTATTATTGATAATAATAATAATACAGTAAGACCCCGTTTAACGAGGGTGATACGTTCCAACAAAATCAAGCGCTAAATGAAACAGCGTTAAACGAGGTTATCTTAACACGTAAATAATAGATATAAGTGAAACAGGACAGTGAATTAAAAAAATATACGTATTATTATTTTATTTTGTAACATTTATTATTAGTATTTATTATTACATTAATTATGGACATTTTTTATGGCTAATATCGATTTGTATTCATAAATCATACCTGAAAATCAAGAATATTAGAGTAAATAATTTATGTTTATGATGAGAAAGGTTCTTCCTCATTTGATACTTTTTATTTTTCGTTAATTAAGAAATCATCTAACGTCGTTTGCTTTTTCCTATTTCGTTCAGAAAGTCGATAGCCAGACATCGCAACCCATGACACTTCATCTTTCCCTTGAACTTCTATTAAAATTTGGATCATTTTGTATAAACTGATCCATAATTTCCGTAATATTAATAATCTGTGCGTAATAGTGGCTAAACTTGTTTTGAGAAAACTCCATTGCAAGTTTTGTTTGCTCTTCATTTTCAGAAACGCGAACTTCCTCGTCTTCGTGCGATTTCGGATTTATGTGAGTATAACGATTTGAAAACCGCACCAAAGTGAATCAAAACAAAAATATTGAATTCGAAAAAACCGCGTTATATCGAAACAGCGTTAAGCGGAGTCTTACTGTATATAGTTGTATATAAATTGTCCATCGTGAAATTGTTCACGATGTAAAAATTTTCGATGGTGCTAATTTAGATTTCTTTATGTATGATACAAAATTAAAATGTAATTGTTTTTTTTTAATTATTAATGGCACCGGAACAAAAAGATACTTTCGCCCTGGTGCCAATATATTGGAAAGAAAATGGAGCCCATTGTAAACATTGTACTTGCAATAGCAGCTGAATTTTTAGGTCTATCGTAGAACATTTATATTCTTATAATTCGATTGATATTTATTTGCTATTCGATTCTCATGAAGCAATGTTTGTGCATCAACATTATCTTACACCGTTAAATTCGTATACTTTATATATTATCATCTGATCCTTTGGATTAGTAGCATTCACGGATGCAGCCATCTTGAAATAACTCAACATGTTGAGTAATAGCGTAAATGTAATCCGCTAGCAAACGTGACGTTACTCACTGAAAAGGTGCGATCGTAACGCTACCTTGAAGACGCGTTCAGCAGAAAAATCTCTCAACCCTTCCACAACAGTTGAGTCAGCTGAACGTAGCCACTGCCCCCGCTTTGGCAAATTTTACTAAAATTCTATTTTATAAATATATTTTTCTCTGTTAATATTGATTGTTCCTCGAGGGTTTTCACGGAATTAAAATTTATAAAATAACAATATTATGTTGCATATTAGGAAAACATGATTATTATTTAGGCTGGATTATGTTTTTCACGGAAATGCCAAATGTGATACCATTCGATAGATCTCATCAAACTGGTCAAAAATTATAATAGAACCATGGACGAAAGCGGCACCGATTAGATATTTCGAAAAATTTATCTCAGAATTGGTAAACAAACCATGTATCGCTGCCATATTGAACCATAAGTAAAACGTCAGGTGACCATAATCGTAATGACGAAAACTTGCTATGGTTTTACATCTTGTTTTAAAAGCCGAGTATTATATTGTACTACGTGAGAGGCCAAGCGATCCTCCACAACTGGCACACGATAGCCTCAAACCGGGCACTTAAACACCTCCGCCGATTCCAGTATTGGCGAGTATTATATTGTACTACGTGAGAACCCACTTCGGCTGCTTCGCTTTTGCTAGAAATGGCCATAAGAGGGAGCCATGAATATTACGTGAGAACCCACTTCGGCTGCTTCGCTTTTGCTAGAAATGGCCATAAGAAGGAGCCATCCATTATATTTTAAAACTACAGATTTATATAGAAATCTGTGTTTAAAACCCTTGATTTTAACCTGACATTTATAATAATATTTTAAAGTTTATTTTACTTGGAAATAATAATAATTAATTATTATTACTCAGATGCTTCTATATCAGGAAAGGTCTAGAAATGGCTGATCATTCATGGTGATGCCTATGTTTGGCCAAAATTACTTTTGGATTCTCCCAAAAATAATTTTGGGAAGAATCCAAAAGAAATTTTAGCAATTATCATAGGAAGTAGCACAACTTTTTAGCCTACTAGAGGGCTACTAAACCTCTGAAGCTATCATAATCAGCATTTTTATTTCATTCACTGCTGGATACAAATGCTTCCAGCTGTATCTATCTTGTGCAATCTGCATCCATTAAGAACCAATTACTTTTCTTATATCATCTCTCTATCATTTGTTTTGCCTGCCAGAATAACTTTTCTCTTGCCTTGGTTGCCACTCTGTAATTCTCTTTGTCCATCAATTATCACTGTAGATCACTATTTGGCCTGCCCAATGCCATTTACTGCTTCTAACTGCTACTATTAGGCCTTCAAGTCTGGTTTGTTCTCTTATCCATGCATTGGTCTTGTAGTCCTGGTGAATCCTAACATGTATCTTTCCATGCTCTTTTGGATTGTTACTATTTTATGTTCCATTTTCTTTATAATAGCTCATGTTTCACAGCCGTATATCATTACTAGTATTATGAATATGTTAGAATTTCCTTTAAACACATATATGTATCCTATTGTCCCTTAGAAAGTTGCTGTATTGACCATATGCATGTCATCCCAATTGCATCTTATGCAGAATTCTTTTAATCTATTCTCCTTGTATTGTAATTATGTAACCTAAGTACTTGTATTCCATTTTTTCAACTTTCCAACCTTATATCATGACTGGTTGTATATTTACTTCTATGTTGAATATTATCTTTGTCTTCTCATACTTCATTTGTAGTCCTATTTTCTTGCTTTCTATCTTGAGGTCAGCTTCTCTCAAATGTGCATCTTAAGACACACATTTGAGAGAAGAAGCTGAGGAGGGCCTTAGAAAGCCAAAAACATTTCCGCATGTTATTATTAGTATATATACTAAATATCTAATAATAAATTGTGTATTTTTCCTGCAAGCTGAGGAGGGCCTTAGAAAGCCAAAAACATTTCTGCATGTTATTATTAGTATATATACTAAATATCTAATAATAAATTGTGTATTTTTCCTGTTTAAAGTGCTTGTGGATTCCTTGTATTTCTTATAAGCAGCAGAACTTGATAGTTTATGAAGTTGTAGAAATATTGGGAGCTATAAGGATTGGCTACCAGCACTAGCATTGTCAATAATCAGATATTGAGAGAAAAACATTATGAATATTAATGATGGTCTTAGAACTATTATGTAAAATTATTCAGAATAAAAGAGTGGCTAAAGGAGACTCTAAAGATTGGTTCCCATTATCCACGGCAGAAGGTGGAATGGTCAAAACTGTCGTGGATAAATGCTAGGGCTATTCCATTTGTAGGTTTCCACTGCTGTGGTAAGCTATGCTTTCCCCAAGATTCTTACCATTGCTTGTTTTATTTCATGTAAACAAAATGGACGCTAAGCAACAAAGGGCTTTCACTGTTTATGAAACAATGTTAACAGCTGTAGTAAATAAGAAAACAAACAAAATCGAGAAAGAGAAAATATTGGATTGAAGATATTTTATAAGAGATATGAACAAGGTTTCTATGCAAATTTTGTGATTATTTTATTGATCACAAAATGTATTGATTTCATTAGTGGATGTGACCTCGTCAGACTTTACTGTCACAGTACAACATCAAAACTGTGCTGCTTTCATCTCATGTATTTTCCATCATGGTTCCACACTAGTAGGAACCAAGCCCCTACTTGTTTTTACTTTATATAGGAAACCTATCTAATGAAATCAGGACAAACATCATCAAGATACTTATGTATGCAGATAACTTGGCTCTCTATTCAACATCACTCTCTAACCTTCAAAAAGCACTTAATAAATTATACAAATGATGCACAACCAACACGATGTAGATTAATGAAAAAAAGATCAAAATCATCAAATTTAGGAGAGGAGGGAAGTAAAAATGATGTTTTAACTTTTAATGACATCAAATTAAACTTCATCTACTATATGCTTATCTAGGAGTTACATCTACAACCAAACTATCATTCACTCATCATGTCAACACTACATAAATGCAAAGCCAACATAGCAATCTGAACCATCTCGAATCTACAGCAAACATCAACAGAAATTTGTCAAAAACTTACAAGCTAAAAATAGAGTTGATAGTAAGATATATAATCAAAAGATGTATCATTCTAAATCTATCCCTAAAGAACTTTAAAGGACTAAATAAGATCAAATCAACTGTTATCAGGAGCTCTTTGGAGTACATATTAATGCCTCATCTACTTTCTGCCATAAAATTACCTCCATCTCCATCTTTACTGAAGACTTAGAAGATGGCAATCTAATGAATGAGACAATTTTAAATAAATACAGAATAACTAGACAAGCTAAATTAAACACATTTAATGAACAGAATTAAACTTTATAGGGATGGATAACAATCCTAATTGGAAAAATAATAATTTCAAAAACTGAAGTGCATTTATAAAACTCTCCTTTCATGGATTTTATCACAAACTATGCAAAGACAAGAATTTTCACTATGCTTCAGTAAAATATATATACTTATACTGTAATAACAAAGCAAAATGATATGACATATCTATAAGTACATACAGCAATACCTCGCATAGTCCAGATTGTAATTGTTAATAAAAAAATTTTAATTTACTTTATTGTTTTAGAATAAATACGAAATGTAAGTGTGCTTGCTACTTAATACTTATATATGACTCAAATAGCCACTATTTGATGAGCTAAGACATGCAGCTGCTCCAGTGTTGCCAAATTTATCTTAACAACATTTGTTAAGATAAATTCAATTCAATGCTACAGAGAGATGTACAAAGAACGAAAACAAAAGAAACTCGTGCAAACGTCAATTTTGCATCTTTTTGATAAAAAAAAAAACAACTTTGAGTTAAAATTTTTTCTTCATTTATTTACAATAAAATTTTAAATTCATTCATCTTGTTTTATTAATTATTAATTTTTCATGAAATGCACCTTTTCAAGTAGATAATGACTCGTGAACAACAAAAACGATCTTGCCGGCTGGTCACCGCCAGACACTTCTCGTCTCTTGTTGAATTGTTCAGTCTTACGCAAAGTGCCACTCTGTGTTCGGAATGGCGCCGAGCGACCGATTTAGAGAAAACAAATGCATTCACCTGCCGAGCAAGCCCTCTTTATCTATTCATCTTAATGGGCTTGGACCCACTTTCTGCCCCTTTCTACTGTCTATTATAAATCTTTTATAAAGATTTTAATGTTTAATGCATAAAGAAATAATTATTATTAATGTAAGAATTTACAACTTAAAAAAAAACCTATGAGCAAATCGAAAATTTCCTGGAACCAATTATAATTTTCCCCATAGATTACATACCTCAAACAATCCGATTTCAATTAGTCCGGTAAGAAAGAGATTTTCCCCATAGATTTCGTACCTCAAACAATCCGATTTCAATTAGTCCGGTAAGAAAGAGGAACCAATTAACTGGACTATGCGAGGTATTGCTGTATTTTATAAATATGTCCCTACAAAATATTCTTTCTCTATAATGTAAAGTTACCTTTGTATGCAATATACAAAAATTAAACATTATTAATTACAAATAATGCAAACAAAACAGCAAATTATATCTCATTTTAAATGTTTAATCTTCTGAATATTTATTGTATTTATATCATAAATTCACATTTAATATTATGGCTAAGATGAATTTTGAGGTATACCAGAAGTTTTTATATAAAAATAATTAAATTTAATAATAATCTTAAATTCATAAGTATTATAAAATTAGTCTGAAGAGATAAAAGGATTTGTAAATATAATGGATATATGCTTTACAAGATGTGGAAATATGATATACTGTACTAAGATTAAATTGGAAAGCCACAAAAATGGAACCAAATTTAGCTCAAGTTGAAATGCACTGCTTTACAAGATGTGGAAATATGATATACTAAGATTAAATTGGAAAGCCACAAAAATGGAACCAAATTTAGCTCAAGTTGAAATGCATGTCTATCATTTAACTACTGGGTAGAATTATACTATAGATCTACTTAGCAAATAATATAATCATTCTACTTATGTAGAACAGATAATACTATAAACTGCAAGTTTGCTACCATGGACTAGAAATTTGGGATTTTGAGCAATAAATTAATAAACTGTATTGAACTTTTTTTATTTTTTTGTGAAAATATGGTAAAATTTTGGATATGCCAAATTTGGTAATTTAATTTTTTCCAATCTCATTTGAAAATTAAGAAAAAATGTCATTTATGTAATGAGAACAGTTCGATCAGACATTCTGACGCATTCAATATGGTCGACTCCATACGAATGAATGAACTAGTTTCTTACTGGTAAAAATTTTTATAGTTATGATAACCATTGAAATATTCTTTTTTAATTAAAATTAATTAAGACTAATTCCAGAAATATTGGCTAAAGTAATGTTAGGCTTAACTCGATGATTAATTTCGATGGATACTTACTTGATCATCAACATCTATAGCATCATCATCTGAGCATTCATCGCGGACATTATCCGTATCGTGTAATTCTAAATCGAAAACTCCAGCCATAACTTTATCTGTTTTCTAAACATTGAAAAGATGCTAAACCAGCGCATATGTTCCTCTTCATCCGGAACTTCTTCCGTCCACTAATTATCTGCCTCCTAGTGAAAGTTGAATAACAGTAAGTATGACGTCAAATAAATTTATTTATGTTATATTAGTTTTTTAATTTTAACTTTATATTAATATAAAAATTAATTTTCGGTATAAATATGTATTAAATCCTTTGTTTTAAGTTTTAAGACCAAGTTTATATATGCACTTCGATAAATTTCTGAACCAATGTTCCATATCTATAAGAAAAGTACTCCAGCAACACAGAGTGGAAAAGTTTAATTATTAGATTATAATATTAATTTTATTATAAAAATATTTATTAGAGCGAAATATACAACATTTTATAAGATTAGTTCCATATTGTCAATAATATGATTTTGATGCTCACAAACGCTGTTATTGGCTGGCTTCTTTTACCTGTGTAAGTTTAATGTCGTTTTCCATCTTTTTTTTATTAGGAGGTACAGTACCTCAGCTATATGACGGCTTCTTGAGCGATCACAACTGTGGAATTCCGCTGTGCAATTCCGGTCTTCTAGAGTGGAAAGCCGAAGCGTTTCCACGAGGCCAATTCGGTCAAGCGGAAGCACTTTTTGAATATTAATCGGCAAGGCTGTGAGGAGGTTAACTTGGACCTGTCCTATTTTTATTTTATTATGCACTCTATTATCACTTTTTGAATATTAATCGGCAAGGCATTTCAATGCTCACTATAGGCCGTCCACATTCCTGGTAGGATTCATCATCTTGTATTTTTTACGTAGCTTTCTACTTAATAAATAATAAATAGCGAGGCATTTTCATATCTACTATGAGCCGCCCGAACTCCTATTGGGGTAAGCCGTCAGGTGGAGATGGTTTTTTTTTGTGAACAAATGACACAACTTTCCATTCTGGAAGAATACTAAGTAGCGGGGCGAAACAAGCCCTTCCACAGGCTGCCCTGTGAACAGATGACGCAACTTTCCATTCTGGAAGAATACTAAGTAGCGGGGCGAAACAAGCTCTTCCACAGGCTGCCCATCCCTGCGGAGAAGTCAGACGGATTGTGGAGGACGGGAATCGACGGGCCGAGCCCGGACCCCATGATAAATATTTTCAAGGAGTGGGATCAAGATTCGAACCCGGGTCTTCTAGAGTGGAAAGCCGAAGCGTTTCCACGAGGCCAATCCGGTCAAGCGGAAGATGGGGTTAACGAGCTGTGCTCAGACTTTTCCTGGAAAACTGAAGAACTGAGACCCAGATTTTTCTTGAAAAAATGAAGGAGTGGAACCCAGATTCTTCAGAGTAGAAGCACAGTCCACGATACCACGGCCATAGGCAAATTCTTTATTTTTGTTAGCTGATTATGGGGTTAACGATCTGTGCTCAGACTTTACCTGGAAAACTGAAGGACTGACACCCAGGAACGAGCTGTGCTGAGATTTTTCTTGAAAAAATGAAGGAGTGGAACCCAGATTCTCCAGGGTAGAAGCACAGTCCACGATACCACGGCCATAGGCAAATTCTTTATTTTTGTTAGCTGATGACGCCACTTTCCAATCAGTGGTAATAAGTGATGGGACTATAATAATACTGCCACTGGTTGTCGGCCGGATTGGCCGCGTTGAAACGCTTCGGCTTTCCACTCTGAAGGACCCGGGTTTGAATCTCGGGTCCCACCCCTTGAAAATACCACCCCTTGAAAATATTTAACATTGGGGTCCGGGCCTGGCCCGTCGATCCCCGTCCTCCACAATCCGGCTGAGGTCCGGGCCCGGCCCGTTGATCCCCGTCCTCCACAATCCGGCTGACCTCCTCCGCAGGGGTGGGCAGCCTGTGGAAGGGCTTGTTTCGCCCCGTTCCGCAGGAGTGGGCAGACTGTGAAAAAGCTGATTTCGCCCAGCCGCTCGCAGGGAAAAGCAACCTGTGGAAGGGCTTGTTTCGCCCCGCCACTTAGTACTCTTACTCGTCGATCCCCGTCCTCCACAATCCGGCTGACCCCTCCGCAGGGGTGGACAGCCTGTGGAAGGGCTTGTTTCGCCCCGTCACTTAGTATTCTCAAATAGCCTGTGGAAGGGCTTGTTTCGCCCCGTCACTTAGTATTCTCCCTGAGAAAAGTGGCGTCATCTGATAACAAAAAAAAATAGGCCGGGCCCAGACCCCTCCTGAAATACTGGAGATGTGGAACTGGAATCATAGTAAATATTAAAAATGCAGATAAAACTCATTTAAAATGACCTGGTAAATTTTGGCGCCGAATTGTAGCGCCAATATATTGTAGCGATCGGTGGCCTTAACTAACTGCTTACCACTTTACCTGCCACTGGCTCTCCATGCCTGCAAATGCTGCGATAGAATCAGACAGATTGTAGAGAACGGGGAATGGCGAGCTGGGTCCAAATCCCATGAATATTTCTAAAGAATGGAATTACAAACTCGAACCGGACCCTCTAAAGTGTAAAGCCAACGTTTCCACGTGACAAATCCGGATGGCTCTGGTCGGATTAGCACAATACACTTCCACTATGACTATCTGGCCAATTAAACGGTCGCTTAACTATGGGTTTATCGGATGAAATATGAGCAAAATTTTAATTTGTATGAATTGCCATATTTACGAAACCATTTTACCATATAATATGCCGAGTTTGGCGGCCGGATGGCCGAGTAGTAGTAAGCGGTCGCTTAACTATGGATTTATCGGATGAAATATGAGCAAAATTTTAATTTGTATCAATTGCCATGTTTACGAAACCATTTTACCATATAATATGCCGAGTTTGGCGGCCGGATGGCCGAGTAGTAACGCGTTGGCGTGTCACGCAGAAGACCCGGGTTCGCATCCTGAATTTTTTCAGGGTACTGGGCCCGGCCCGGTAATCCCCGTTCTTCACCATCCGGTCCTCCTCCACGGGTGTGGGTGCAGCCCGTGGTTGGAACTGACGCATTGGCGTGCCACGCAGAAGACCCGGGTTCGCATCCTGAATTTTTTCGGGGTACTGGGCCCGGCCCGGTAATCCCCGTTCTTCACCATCCGGTCCTTCTCCACGGGTGTGAGTGCAGCCCGTGGTTGGAAATGGCCCCGCCCCATTAGTAATCTCCCTGATTGGAAAGGGGGCGTAATATCTGCAAAAAAGTGCTATCCAAGAAGTACTGTAAACATTAATGAAAGCATCTAACATTGCAAAGGTTGTGATACAATGATGATTAAACATCAGTAAAGTAAACGATCTCAATAGTACCTTGATGTAGAATGATTAGGAATTAAAACGTTCAATTTGGAATACTCTATATCAGCGTTTCCCAAACTGTTCTGTAGAAGATTAATAAATGTACCCTAAAAAATTATGAAAATTAATATAAGCCTAATATGATTTTAAATGTTGTGCCAAATTGAAACTGAAGTCGCTAATTTATTTTACTATTTTCATGTGTTTTATTATGCATAATTACAATTTGATGATAAATGTTTGTTTCGCTTTCTTAACTCTTATACGTACTTGTCTAATTTATTTATTATTAATATGTATTTATACAGGCTGATAATAAAAAATCCGGCAATCAATATTCCGGTTCCATCAGTTTGTCGGAACGCATTTTTAAATTTACCACGTTGGCGCGCTATTGTTTTCTGGAGGTGCCGTTTATGTTTTGACAGGCCTGTACTCCATATTCAGATGTTTGGTCATGCTGGCAACCAGGGTGGACAGATTGACTTTTTTTGACACCAAATGAGCTCTTTTTGGCTTTTTTTAGTCATGGTTGGGCGTTAGAAATTTTTTTTAACATTTTGCTGTTTTTTCTGTTTTTTTTCGAGGGTACAGTAACGAATTAAAATTCTGTAGAACTACAGTCTTTTATGTAGTTACTGAATATTAAAATTTCATTTGCTTTTCATTTAGTGCTTAATTTTATTTCTTTGAAGCACTGTACAAGTAGTCCTTTTCTTTTAAATATACAATGTATATACATATATATATACAGTAAACTCTTGCCGAACGCGATTTTGCATATACGCGGTATTTTAATTGTTTCCATTTAATTTGTCCATGTTTTTTCTGTTTTTTTTCGAGGGTACAGTAACGAATTAAAATTTTGTAGAACTACAGTCTTTTATGTAGTTACTGAATATTAAAATTTCATTTGCTTTTCATTTAGTGCTTAATTTTATTTCTTTGAAGCACTGTACAAGTAGTCCTTTTCTTTTAAATATACAATGTATATACATATATATATACAGTAAACCCTTGCCGAACGCGATTTTGCATATACGCGGTATTTTAATTGTTTCCATTTAATTTGTCCAACGATAGAATTTCATTCATACGCGGTATGTTGATGAGCATGTGGGTACATGCAAATTTGTAGGATGCCAGCTAGTTGGGTCACTCAGATAGCTGGCAACCCTTCTTTGCACTGCTCGCTAGCTGAGTGACTCAGGCAGAGTTGCTATTCATTTCACTCACGTTAGCAGAGCTGTAATCACGTATTTATCAATAATTATCATCATCTTCTTTTGCATTTATATTTTTTATTATTTAAAAAATTCAATATGACATCTAAGAGAAAGAATGATGATAATAAAGCAGCAAAAACATGTAAAGTTTTGGCATTATTTCAGAAAATTGAAATTTTAGATAAGTTTAAAAATAGTACAGGTGTTTCATCGCTGGCGAGAGAACAAATTATAAACGAATCAAGCAAAAAACACTTTATGAGAGGCATTGAAAAACTGCGCTCCTTACCGCGAAACTTTTAAAGAGTTGCATCAGTCGTTGTCCGAAGCAAAAATCACCAGCATTTTTAAAAAATCATTTTATCATGTACCTACTTATAAAGCAATAATAAAAATCCTTTTAATTAAGATTTTCATTTCCCCCTTTTAATTACATTTTTTTTTGCATATTTTACGCCCCCATTCCAATCAGAGAGATTACAAAGGGGGCGGGGCCAGTTCCAACCACGGGCTGCACCCATACCCGTGGAAGGGGGCTGGATGGTGAAGGACTTACATATTTTACGCCCCCATTCCAATCAGGGAGATTACAAAGGGGGCGGGGCCAGTTCCATACCCCCTGGAAGGGGGCTGGATGGTGAAGGACAGGGATCACCGGGCCGGGACCAGTACCCCGAAAAATCCGAGTCCTCCTGCGTGGCACGCCAACGCGTTACCACTCGGCCATACGGCCGCCGTTAGAACAATATTTACATTTGTTAAAACCTAAATATTGATTGGGCTATTGATATTGTCAAACTTTCTTAATTTTTGAATTATACCTAACACATTTTTTCTATAGGTGAGGTAGGTTACGCCGCCATATCGACGAGGGATATACTGTATCTGGCGGCGGCCATTTGTAGAGCCCATCATAGACTGGCCAACACCCATGATGGATCAACCACATATTTGAAGGATGGGGTTCAACGGGCCGGACCCCTCCTGAAAAACTGGAGGTGTGGAGCTCGGATTTGAACCCGGATCCTCCAGGGTGGTAAGCCAAAGCTTTACCACGTGGCCATCCGGGCCGACAATTTAGTTCGAAATGTCATTATTACGAAACGACTTATTTATTTCCCATTTTTTCCATAGAAAATTAACTTTGCGGAACGCAATTTTACCGTGTATTGACGACGTAACCCCTGCTTTCGGCGAGAGTTTAACACTGTACATCAAAAATCCGGCAATTCTCAGGTCCCGAGATTGCCGGATTTTTGATTATTAATTGTGCTATAAAAAACAAAATGTTCTGTAAAAATGATACGATTTGTGAAATGTTCCGTCATAGAAAAAGTTTGGGAAACGCTGCTCTATATAATCGTTAGGATCATAATATAAATATTTATGAATATAACAATAAGAATTGAAAAAATTTAATATTAAATGATGTATTCGTTATTTTTTGCGAGGCGAACTGACGAAAAAATCAAAAATCAGAGATTTAACTTAATTTTTTTATAAGTTCTCTATCGATCCTTTTTACCCACGAATAAGCGAACGTGGGTCGTCATCATCAATAATATAATCTTCAGATCTTTTATCTTAATTCGACTCAACCATAATTTCTTTACTGCGAGTAACACGTTTTTATACGTCTATTCTAATGTTTGCATCCACATGCTGTCCAAGTTCCTCCTCTATATTTTTCTTGTGCCCCCTTCTAGGATGCAGCACATATATCTTAATATACGTGTACATCTCTGGTTATTCCTGAATATCGAATACATTTTTAAATGCTATCTTAAATGCATTAAACATTTTCTATGTTTCTACAGAAATTTTATAATGGCAGTTGCCAACTAACTTTTTAGTCAATCTACCACTTTTAGGTTGTTTTTTCCATTTTAAATTTTTTAAAATATTTTAACCACTCTTATATCTTCAAAATTAATAAACAAAAAAGTATAAACAATTTATATTTAATATGTTAGATATATAATTCCGTCGACAAATATGTAAGAAAAAAATTAGAAATTTTGATATATACAGTAATACCTCGACTTACGTAAATTGGAGATACGTAACCACTCATCCTGCCCTCTGGCCCATTTGTTTCACAATTACATGGCTCACGCGCACACATATATATAACGTGTGTGTGTGTGTGTAGGTGTGTGTGTGTAGGTGTGTGTGTGTGTAGGTGTGTGTGTGTGTAGGTGTGTGTGTGTGTGTAGGTGTGTGTGTGTAGGTGTGTGTGTGTGTGTGTAGGTGTAGGTGTGTGTGTAATATTTCATTTGCTGATTTGTTTTCTTAGTAATAAAGAGCCAGTTAAGAATCTAATACATATCTACCTGAAATCAGATTTGGGAATCTGTAGGTACCCCGACTTACGTTATGCTTCTCAATCCCATCTACTACGTAACTCCAGGGTATTCTGTATATTTTTTTTCAAAAAAGCTAAAAATAGTTCACATTTTGGACATTTTCCATTGCTCTTCTACTTTCAATAACATGTGAAGTATAATAGACAAGCATAAATATTAAGTAATTGTTCAGCAGGAAATGTAGTTTTTAGATCAATAAATGGTTTTAAGGTAGTTCTTATGTTTCAGGAGTAAGAGAGTTGCAAAGTTGATTAAAGTTTTTAACTCTCTGATTTACTTATTGATTTAAAAACTATGTTTCCTATTGAACTGATATATATATATAGGACCGTGCGGTAGATTATCTCAGTATGAGGCAAATCTTCGAAATGCCACCTCTTAAATGTTTTTTCTTTAAAATAACCTTCGTTTGTGATTTAAAAAAACTGCACAAAATATACGAATACTATTTTTATTTTGCAATATGAAAACATACATTTTGTATTTGTTATCACCCTATTTCTGTCCTCTTTTTGCCTAACATTTTATCCCACATGCACAATCTGCTTATTTTTACCGTTCACTTGACACTTAGGGTTTAAATTACAATTTACACTCTCTATTAGGTTCTCTGCTAACCTTCACTTTCTCTGTACAGCTGAAAAGGGCAGTCTAGTCTGAAAGCACTCCTGCATCTTTAATTTTATTTTCAGGTCCTATTAGCTAGTTCAGATCTTGTTTTATTTTGATTTACTGATTTAAACACAATACCGTCACTTGCCACTTCTCGAGACAAACTAACATTAAAATCAAATATTCTCAATAATTGTAAGCTCAAAGCAGAACTATCAACACAGATCAATATAGAAAAGCATTGCGTAAAGATTTTTAATTATTGAATGGTTCAAATTGTATTTCGATTTCGGTGTTTATGCCGCCTCTTTGCCTCATAGCACCGCACGGCCCTGTATATACTGTATATCAGTTCAATAGAAAACAGTTTCTGGGGGAGAAAAAAATAAAAATTTGCATCAAATCACTTCTAGACTGACATACATATATATATACACTGACGGAAAAAAAAATCCCAACACCAAGAAAGACTTGTGTTAGAAGTCTAGAAGTGATTTGATGCAAATTTTAATATTTTTTCCCTTAATGCAATGCCAAATTTGCAGGATTTTAAAAATATTTAAATAAAAAAAAAACTTTTTTTTGCTGTTAATTATGATCAAAATGCATGACATTGACTCAAGTCCAGTAGATACTTATTACAGAAATGATTTCTGCTAAAATTCAATTGACTATAATATTTGTTCCCAGTTAAATCTTTTTTTTGCTGTTATGATCAAAATGCATGACATTGACTCAAGTACAGTAGATACCTATTACAGAAATGATTTCTGCTAAAATTCAATTGACTATAATATTTGTTCCCAGTTAAATTATACAGTTGATGAGGCCTGGACTTGAGGTACAGTTGTAGTCAATACTCCATGAACTGCCGCACTGACAATGTGAAATTTTCATGTAACAACTTGTTGATATGCGAAAGAGAGAGACTGATGTAAACAAATTGTCAGTTGCTATTCATTCATTGGACAGGTGTTAATTTTTAAGCTCAGTATATTGTTTTCTGTAAAATAGTGTTTTTTTGCTATATCAGTGTTTATTGTTTATCATTACATAATGCCAACAATCGGAAAAAGTGAAAAAATAGGGATAAAATTGAGAGGTTTGTGAAAAATTTGAACAACAAGAGCAATGACAGGAAAGTCTTAATAAACTGAACATATTCATTTGTGTAATTCCATTTTTTTCAATAAACATTCAATAATTGGCAAATCTCTGAAATCCAACAAGCCCCGGTACCATACATGTCAGATTAGAGAGGCACTACTGTGTTATTTTAAATTTCTGTGCTCTATCACTTCTTTAACAATTACGTACTTTGCATTGTGCCTTGGGCACTCTAAAAGTTGACACACTCAAATTCTATTATCCCTTTTAAGATCTGCCACTGGTTAATTATTATTAATCTGACAAATTATATTTGAGAACAATACAGTATTCAATAGGATACAGACTACCAAATTTGTAGCTTCAAATCCAACTAGTAAAAGAGCAGTTTAAAAGTAACAAAAATAGATAAAAAGCATCATTTTTCTTCTCCACAGACACATCTATAGACTGCATCATTAAACCATTACAGATGAATTTGGAACATAGGTATAATTTCAGCACAGTTGAGCCAGAATAATGAGAGAACAGGATCTCTTTTCTGTAAGCATCCTTTCATATCACATTGTTTAATCCTCTTCTGATCAAATTTGGAATATAGATGTATATTAACTGAAATTAATTTTTAAAATTTTTTGCCCAGTTGAGCCAAAATTAAGGAATGTAAATAAGGATGATTAGCTTCTTTAGAAATGCTTCTACAGTTAACATCATTCAACTGATTTTAATCAAATCTGGGATGTAAAATATTCCTAATGCTATTTAAGGTTTTCTGAAAAATACAACCCAACAGAGCCAAAATGAAGTGTGTGTAGAGATTTTTACATAATCTACTCTTTTATAGGTCTTATACTTGATATCAGGGTTGCAGAGTCTGATGAAAAATGATCCGACTCCACCTTTAAAAAAAAATCCGACTCCGACTCTAGGCAGTTTAAAAATCCGACTTTACCCAAAAACTTCTGAATCTGCAACCCAGAATTGCAGAATCAGATGGCAAATGATCCAACTCAGACTCCACCTTTAAAAAAAATCTGACTCCTTAAAATTTGTAAGGTCCGACTCCCAACTTCATCCAAAACCCTCCAACTCCCCGACTCTGCAACACTGCTTGATATGACCCATAACAGATTATGTTCAAGAATAGATTATGACTGGAAAGTCAGATTGTTATATTAATTTATTACAATTTATAGATGCTTCTGCTTGATTGATAGTAAAAAAAAAAATGAAGCAATAATTTCACCTAAAGCATCTGCATCTAAATTGTAACAAATATCCTAACTTATTATTCCGACTCCGACTCTAGGCAGTTTAAAAATCCGACTCCACCCAAAAACTTCCGACTCTGCAACCCAGAATTGCAGAATCAGATGGCAAATGATCCAACTCAGACTCCACCTTTAAAAAAAATCTGACTCCTTAAAATTTGTAAGGTCTGACTCCCAACTTCGTCCAAAACCCTCCAACTCCCCGACTCTGCAACACTGCTTGATATGACCCATAACAGATTATGTTCAAGAATAGATTATGACTGGAAAGTCAGATTGTTATATTAATTTATTACAATTTATAGATGCTTCTGCTTGATTGATAGTAAAAAAAAAAATGAAGCAATAATTTCACCTAAAGCATCTGCATCTAAATTGTAACAAATATCCTAACTTATTAATCTGTACTTGGCTTATTTTTTACATATTAGATGTTTTTTGATTGGAATATTTTTTAAAAGATACAATACACCATAAAATAATAGTAAAACAGACAGTAAGAAAGTTTTGCTTCTTTGCATACACATTTAATTTGAAAAAAAATACAACAATTCGTTTACGTCAATTGATATTTTATACATTCAATTTACAAAATTTTAAAATATTTAAAAATTATTTATGTTAAAAAAAATAAAGCAATAATTTCACCTAAAGCATCTGCATCTAAATTGTAACAAATATCCTAACTTATTAATCTGTACTTGGCTTATTTTTTACATATTAGATGTTTTTTGATTGGAATATTTTTTAAAAGATACAATACACCATAAAATAATAGTAAAACAGACAGTAAGAAAGTTTTGCTTCTTTGCATACACATTTAATTTGAAAAAAAATACAACAATTCGTTTACGTCAATTGATATTTTATACATTCAATTTAAAAAATTTTAAAATATTTAAAAATTATTAATGTTAAAATCTACTAACAACTAAACTAAACAAATTAAACAAAAACTAATGCTAAACTAACTAACTAAACTATATGTTAAAATCTAAAACTAACAACTAAACTAAACAAATTAAACAAAAACTAATGCTAAACTAACTAACTAAACTAATACTAATGATGTCTTGACATTTACATAAATTTCAAATCAAAAAATTTCATGTCGATGATTCCAGAAGGCTGAGGAATCAATCCTTGTCTAAAATATACTTCAATAAAACTTTCCAAACGTTGAAGAGGTCCTCCACAACCTGCTAATGTAACTGATTTTATTTGTGGAAGAAATTCATCAGCTATTTTCCTCATTACATTATCAAACTGCTTTTCATTATTATTTTGTAAGCAGAATCCTGCTACTTCCAGAAATTCTACAAGTACTGTGGCACTGATATCTGAACATGGTTCTAAATTTAAGAATCTATTCAGCCATAACCATGCAGATTTTAATCCATATGGATGTGGTTTATTTAATATTATGGCAGGTGTATGAATTATTGCAGCATAGAATCGAACAATTCCACTCATTCTCTTCAAAAAACGATGGTGAGTTTCAATTTTATCATCATACTGATACCCCAGTTCTCTATATAAAAATAATAATTTATTATTAGGCTACTTGTATATTATTATTATTATTTTTAAGAATATAAAGCATTCAGTTACCTGTAATGCTCTTCTTCACTTTGTCCTGAAATATGTGGAGCATAATATGGAACCAAGTATGGACATTTCTTGAACAAATGGGCAAGCAAGAGTTTTTGTACTGGTTCGTATTTTTGACACAAAAATACCATTAAGGCTGCTAATGGAAAAGCTGACTCTGGTTGCAAAGATACTTGAATCTCGGCTTGGCACTAGAATAATTTAATTTTATTTAAATTGAAGGGAAAAAAATCGTATGTAAGCTAAAAGAAGAATAAATGAAAACTTGTAAAATTGTTGATTAGGTGGAAACTATGATATTTGAATATTTCTGCAGTTTAATAACTGAGACTAGACAAAGATCACCAATTAGAAAAATATATTCATTGTGGTTAAATATCCATAAAAACTGCATTTATGGAACTGTATTTTCTCTCGTTTTACACGAATTTAGAAAAATATATACAGTGGATTCCACTTAATTGGGATACGTCGGGCCGAGCCATTTTGTCCCAATTAAGCGGCTGTCCCAATTAAACGAAGTAATAATAAATTATAAAATAAAATATGTAATTAGTAGTTAAATAAATAATAGGTAAAAAATAATAATTAGGTACCTATTTTTAAAAATCATTAAAATAGGTACCTAATTACTATTTTTTTACCTACAAATTACATATTTTAGAATTTATTACTACTTCAGCTTTTTACCAATCTCCGTCTTCAATACGCCTCACCTGCTAACTATAGAAAACCATTGATCTAATGGTTCTTCAACTTCTGAATCCTTTCCATCATGCTTTCTTTTCGATGTTCCTGGAATTTCTTTCTGTAATGCCCACTCCTAACACAGTTGATTTTCTTTTTGTAGGAGATGTGTCTATGGTAGATTTTGGTTTATTTCAGCGAGTTTACCATGGCTTGTATTAAATAGCTAGTTTTTAATTTTATTCAGCCAAGCAATTTTACTTGAATGTAAAATCCTTTCTTGACATCTTGGCAAAGATTAGTGTATGTATGTGTAGCCATACTTTCGAAAAATCCCTAAAATATATCAAAAATTGAAAATTCCTTTTCTGCTACTGTCCCAATTAAGCGAAAAGTTGTCCCAATTAAGTGTTTAAATTTTTGTATTAGTTTATTAGTTTGGTTTTTGTTCTGTGAGATTTGTCCCAATTAATTGGTGTCCCAATTAAGTGGAATCCACTATATATGAAAACAATGATGATTACAATAAAGATAAAATTACAAAAATGCCATAAGCAGCAAAAAAACTGTAGATTTTTAAAAAATGATGATGTTCATCTAAAGCTTGTTAAGAGATGGATAATGATTCATTTTTTTAAAAAGGATTATTGATTGGTTATGATATTTAAAGATAGCAGTGGAATGAAACTAGTTAAGTTTGAACAGGAACTGTTGGGCTGTTTATTTTTAACAAGTGGTTAATGCTTATTGTGTGATGTTGCATGATATTGTAGGAAGAACAATTTTATTCCAAGGTGTATATTTGTGCCAGTGTTTAAATTCATTGATATTTTTATTTTGATAATGGCTGCATGTTCTTTTATTTTTCTGGTATAACTATATTATCACTGTAAAATTAGGGATTTTTTCTTTATGCAGTGTATAGCTAAATTTTTGAGTGTGGATATATACTGTGACCAGGGCAGGATTTACCAATAGGCCGACTAGGCCACATCCTAGGGGCCCCAAAACTATCAATCAGTTTTCTCAGGGCAGGATTTACCAATAGGCCGACTAGGCCACGTCCTAGGGGCCCCAAAATTTATCAATCAGTTTTCAACTTTTATAAACTTTTAATAAGAAAAAAATGTGTTTTTTATTAAAGTGCTAGATAGAAAGTAAAATTTTAAAGGGTTCTTATAAGTTATAAGGATCCTTTAAAATTAGACGTAGCTGATTTGAATTGGTTCCTTATATAAGTTATGAGGAGCCTTTAAAATTAGACGTAGCTGATTTGAATTTTTAGGGGCCCCGAACCTTTAAAATTAGACATAGCTGATTTGAATTTTTAGGGGCCCCAAAGCTCTTTAAAATTAGACGTAGCTGATTTGAATTTTTAGGGGCCCCAAAGCCTTGTCCTAGGGCTCCCAAAAATGCAAATCCGGCTCTGACTGTGACCTGATGTATTTTAGTTTAATAGGACATTCATATTCTTTACATTGGATGATTAAAGATCATTTTATTTCATAACCAGTTGTCAAAATAAGCAACCTCAAGAGTTCCCATTAAACTTGGGCATCATTCGTCTCATTCAAATGCTATTTTCAGATATTGTAATTAACCAATAAACCTTTTAAAATGAATCAATTTTATTATCTTTAGATCATCATTATTTTTCACAATCTCCAATTTAATTTTATGATATATATTTTCTTAGTTTATGATTTTCTGTAATTTTGTCTTTATTGTGATCTTCACTGTGTTTTTGTGTACAGATTTTTTCTAAATTTATGTAAAACTGAAGAAGGGAATCTAATTCTTGAAATGCATCTTTTATGGCTATGTTTGAATAATAATAAAATATATTTTTAACTGCTGACTTTTTTCATTACTGTCATCTTGTCTCAATTATTACAACTGCAGGAATACTCAAATACTATTGAGTTTCCACCAATCAATCAAATATAGCTATTTATATCATATTAACAGAATATAATTTTTAAATAAAATCAAAATTTTGTATTAGTAAATACAGGTTTTCCTCGACTTATGATGGGATTATGTTAAATAATTTACCATTTATATTCCTGTATAACATCCTGACTTCAGAGTTAGAAAATTGGTAAAAATGTGAAACTTATGTAAGCTAATCCCCAATTTTCAAATGTTAGAATAATATGATATTCGTTGAAATAAATATTAATATCTTTTATAATTTAAAAAATTTTCCAAACTTTGATTCATTAGTGGAATAAATAAGTCCACTTTGTAAAAAATCCCAGATTTACAGCAATAAAATATCATGATGAAAAGGTGCAATGCAAAGAAAAGGCTGGATGGTGAACAGGACACAATCATGTTGTGTTGCATTTTCTATAATGCGATTTTATTGAAATGTTTGTTCAGCAGTAAATCTCAAAGATATATTAAAATTTTTCATCATCCCCAAATCTAAACAAAAATACTAAACAAAGTTTAAACAATAAAAAAAATCAATATCAAAAAGCATGCACTAGAAATTTTTCTGCAACTGACAAGGTCTGAAAAGTTGATCAACACATATGTGATCATCAGAAATCTAATATTTGAAATCAGCTGAAAAATAATCATCATATATATTCTAAATTATCAGAACTATCTGAAAATGCACAAATTGCCAATAAGAAAAATCAGAGATCACCGTATTTCCATTTAATATTAACTGATGATACATGATTTAGTAGCAACTACGTTTATTCGTTAAATAAGATCAATCTACCCATTCTCAATCTTATTTGTGATGCATTTGGTAAATTAATGTTTGAATTTATTTAAATATGAACATTTACATACCTCCACATATTTTTAATAATATAATCGGGAAGAAATAGGCATTTTTAAAAATAAATATAGCATATCTAGCTGCTATCATAGAATGTAAAACTATCATAAAGATGATGCAACAAAACATTTTTTTATAGTTTTGATTTATATCTGTGCAGTATCAAATATTTAAACATCTACAGAAATATTATTATATTATGTTAATATTTATTTCAATGAATATCATATTATTCTAACATTTGAAAGTTGGGGATTAGCTTACATAAGTTTCACATTTTTACCAATTTTCAAACTCTGAAGTCAGGATGCTTATACAGGAATATAAATGGTAAATTCTTTAATGAATTTTTCATTCATATTTTATAGAAATTCATCAAAAATTAAAAGACTTAAGCATCTGCATATCTCTGAAACTGCATGAGTTAAACCATGTAAATCAGTATTTATAGTTATTAAGTTATACAGGAATATAAATGGAAAATTATTTAATGAATTTTTTATTCATTTTTTATAGAAATTCAGCAAAAATTAAAAGACTTAAGCTTCTGCATATCTCTGAAACTGCATGAGTTAAACCATGTAAATCAGTATTTATAGTTATTATGACATATATAATAATTTTACTGTCATTATAGAATGTATATTATATCTATAATCATATTATGATTATTATATAAATTCACTTTATAGATAAGTTACATATTAAGTATATAATGCTACTTTACTTTTGTCATTAATAATTATATAATAATTTACATAATTTTGGCCTTCAATAGCAAAGAAATATAATCTTAGCATGAAGTGAGTTGGCCTGCTTATGAAAAAATTTTCTAATTTAACAAAGAATAACTCTTTCAAATTTCAGTATACTACTGAACAATCTCATTAAACATAAAAAATTCTTGACAGTTGTGCAAATTTTCATTTAAAATCTAAATTTAACAATTGATGTTTTTAGCTTCTAATAAAATGACTAATAACATGAATTATAATTCACAAATTGCACTAATAGCAGTTAAGAAAAAACATTTTAACATTTTACATCGTTTGTAAAAAAGTTTAATAAAATGTTTTTTCTTAACTGCTATTAGTGCCATACAATTTGTGAATTAGAAGTATAAGTAAAAGCAATAGTCTAATAGTTTATAGCATGAATTATTCTTTGATAACTAAGATGCCTTATATAGAATAATTAAATTAAATTTGAATTAAAATATTTATTTAAATACTTACCACTACTTTCTTTGCAAGAAGATCCATGCAAAAATATTTTCCTTCTTCACATACATTCATAGAAATTGTCTTACCAGCAACTTCAACATCTTTGCCATCAAAAAAGAAATCCAAAAATTTCATTTTGTCAAATAAATGAATCATATTTATGTTTGAAATACTATTAATTGGAGTATTAATTGCTTTCTGCAAGTCGAATCTCATTTTTTTATTCTGTAAAAAGATTAAATAATTAGTGAAATATGATATTATAGATATTTATATTAAAAAATATAATAATATAATATACAAGGAATTCACAAATTACAGACATTTAGCATATGATTCTATCAAGGCACTTAATAATAGAGAATTCAAACACAAAACTTATCTTAATTTTGCATTGTCAGAGAGAGAATCTCTTAGATCGCAATAATTTTTTACATAGTATTTTCATTCCATTCATCTACCTTCTATTTTACCTTAACTGATTGAAATAGTTTTGATTTTTGTTTAAGAATTATCAGAAGATAAATGCTAAATTATGACTGCTGAGTAAAGATTATTTGCAATGATACCTGACTGGATAAAACTTAAAAATCTTTATTTGAAAAAAAAAATTGAACACTATTGTGAAAAAAAAAAAAAATAATAAATTGAACACTATTGTGGAAAAAAAAAGAAAAATATAAGTATTACTTATTTACAGGGTAAATAATTGGACAATTTAACTAGTAATTTATCTAGTATTGATGTGATACATAATAATGTGGCGAGTAATCGTTAATCCCAAAAATTTTTCTTATTTCTTATACATAAATTATGAATTTTTTATTTATCAATTAGTACATATTATTCTAAAACATCATGAAATAAATTTCATTAAATATTTTATCAAATTTATTTCATGATTTTTTAGAAATAAAAATAACAACATTTCTCATTAAATATACCATCTTAAATATTCAGAAAATCTGTTTATTGAAATAGTCATCTTCGTCAAAGAGCAAATAAAAAATTTACTCTTTAATAAGAATGCCAAAGGATATTTATTATAAATATTTGCAAGAGAAATGAAAATATAGATGGCACTGCAAATCAAAGCAATATGGCCGACAGAACCGGATACTTGTTTGCTATGTTTGATTTTACTGGAAAATTTTTCAGTGTTTTAAAAATGCTGCTTATTAGTTTGCATGATATTTTGATATATGTTGGAGAGGGGTCAAGGCCATTAATTGAATGCAAAGCAGTTTTAAATGCATGGCTTATTATTACGTGTGGTATTAATATTGAAAATAATTCAGAAATTGTTGCTTTACGCCAACAGGCATCGTATTTGAAAGGGCCACCACATTCACTACAAATTTTAATAAAATCAGATAGGCACTTGTATAGAATAACTGTTTTCAGATAACTGAATTGTATTGTTTTGCTAAATATCAATTGTCAGCAATTCAAGAATGGGATTGCACCTGTAGTTGTAAAGCTAGTGCTGGAGGGAAGTATAAGCATATTGTTGCCTGCTTATTGTTCATTAATCGGTAAGATAAAACCACAAAATCATTTCATATGGATTTAAATCTTTTTTAAATTTATGCTTGAATTTAATATAGAAATGAACTGGAACTTCTAAGCTATATAGATCTCCAGCAAGCTTGGGGTATAAGAAAGCCAAAACTAAACAGTGAGAACAGAACCAATAACAAGTTAAGTTTGTTATTTCAACAACTACAAAATATTCACTTTTCAAAAAAATCATCATCTTTGAAATTTAAGCTGCATACTAACATGTTTGGAAAAACTTTTGCCTATTTTAAATACAATTGCCCATTTTTTTATATAATTCTTTATTTGATGGAAATTTATGAAGTGATATTGCAGGATTTTTATACATTAATGAGCATTGAAGCACACAACAACTGTTTTTACTTTTCAAAACTTGCAAATAATCCATTGTTAACTCAAATCAAAACAAACTACCCTGACTATAGTAGTTACAAAAATTGCTGCTAGACGTCTACTCCATTGCTTTGCTTCCTGAATTGCATACAATTCAGAAAAGCAATTAAAAACATGATTTGAAATATATTCAAGGATCACGTAACCCAATCTGTAAAAGCCCTGAATATATCATCATAAAAGCACAAATGCTATACAATATATTAACCTATCTAACAATGAAGTCTCATCATTTATACAATACAAACCTTATTCCAAATGAACCTAATTATCTTGCTAAATTTTATCCCTTGAAAATGTTAACGGAAATTTTAATGACTTGAAATAATTTAAACTAGTTTTAGCACCATCTCGTAATTAGAATATTTATTAATTATTAAATCACTAGTGGTAAGACATTGGGACAGTAGTCCAAAGGTCTCTGGTTCGATCCCGGGCCGAGGCGGATTTTTTCTTCGGATAAATTAGTTAAAAAATTCTAGTTTAATTATTAATTAATATATGGCACCATTCATTGATTTAATCATTAATATATATTCTAATTACGAGATGGCACTAAAATTAGTTTAAATTATTTCAAATCATTAAAATTTCCGTTAAGATTTTCAAGGGATAAAATTTGGCAAGATAATAAGGTTCATTTAAGAAGAATTTAATTCTATCTTTTAATAGACTCAATACAACCTGTAATAGTATAAAGGATATTAAATCTCCAATAGCAATGAAAGAAAGGACAGGTGTGTATCTAATATCAATATATAATAAGAATCTAAAGAGACATGAGTTATACATAGATAGTACAATCCATTCATTAGAAATTAGAATTATTTACCATAAATACAATATACAAAATTCTGGGCTCAACACTGCACTTGCAAAAGCTTTCTATGAGCATAACATAGATAATTATTGAAATGGACCTGAAATTATACAACCCACTAATAATGTATCTGAAATTAGATTAGTTGAGGCCCTTAGTATAAAATACCATAATAAATACTATGTAATTAATGACAACCACCCTTATGGGATGCATTATAAACATAGTATGTTGACTTATATTTTACAATTTTTTTATATTTGTTCTTTAACTGCTATACTTTATTCTATTGTAAATATTCTTCTGTTTGAATTATTGTTTGTCCTATTTGTAATTCTTTTTGCTAAATGTTACTGAAGATGGCTTTTTTTAAACTGAAAGATCTTGGCAAATAATAAATATATCAATCTTTCACTTGAACTTGTGCTATTGTTATGATTTAATTTCTTATTTTAGGTAGAATCAAATGTGCAGAATTTTTTACCAACAATAGAATTGAACTGCTAATGTCAATATCAGATCAACATTATATACTTTCGCTTCTTATAAGAATTAATAACTAATCAGTCTTCAGCACTTGTTTAAGCAAAAAAATTTATATTTAATACTTATTAAAGATCTTTCAGCTTAATAAAGCCATCCCCAGTAACTACAAGTTAAAAATAAATTGATACAACAAATCAAATTATTTGAAATACAAGAACATTTAAATAGAACATAGTAAGAACATTTAAAATTAAAATAAAATAAATAAATAAATTTTAAATATCATAAAAATATAAAATATATAGTGGATCACTATTATTCTTGTATTTCAAATAATTTAATTTGTTGTATCCGTTTATTTTTAACTTGTAGTTACTGAGGATGGCTTTATTAAGCTGAAAGATCTTTAATAAGTATTAAATATAAATTTTTTCGCTTAAACAAGTGCTGAAGACTGATTAGTTATTAATTCAATATTAGATATTTGTATGTATCTGTGAATATATATACAGTATATTATGGCAATGACATCACTGGCCATTTATTGTTGTCAATGCCCAAAGAATATGTCAATGTTAACCCCTCCTTATCATTGATATCAATGCTCTTTTTCAGTATCTAATTTGATTAATATTTTAAGATTAACAACAATAATTAGATAATGATGTTATTAGCCAATTATATATGGGCAATACAATATTGAAGAAAAATCAGAGTACTTTCTTGATACACCATTTCATATTCTAGTTAAAAGCAAATGCTCAGATATTATTTTATGAAGAAGATAAATGCTATTTATAAAAAATATTTACTAACCTCCGGATCTTCAATTAATGGATGATAAGATTCTTTCCATTCTTTTAAAAATTCAAACAAGTATTTATATAATTTCAATTGGTTGAGATCAATATGCTTATTAAACGATTTATCTGAAAAATAAAATTAATAATAAATTTATCAAATTTCAAAAATTTCATCAATAAAAACTTTCCTCATCTTTAAAAATATAGAATAATTTTTCATTGGATACAAACACTGTTTATATATTTTTTCAACAGTACAATTTATTTCTTAATGAATATTTTTGAATAACACAACTATTACCGAAAAATTTTAATTTGGATACCCAAGGGTTTTATGGTGCAAAGACCTTGTAGGCCGAACTGCACCAGACAATGTGTAAAATAAATAAATAATTAATAATTAATTAATTAAATTAATTAGAACAAATATAACAAAAAGTGGTGTAAATGGCACAAATAAATAAATAAAACAACAATAAAGTCAAATAAAACTAAAAATTATAGAATTCACGTTGTTCTATTGGAATTCTTATTGATAACTGTTACTAAGGTCTACAAAATAAATGTATATAGTATAGATACAGCTGATGAGGGTCAGGTAGACCGAAAACATTTCTGTATAATAACTATAATAAAGATATATATATCCTACCTAAATGCTAGAAAAAAGAATCTTAACTAAAACATGAAAAAATTGACACATGAACTATAAAAGGTTGGCCACCCCTGATGTAATGGCTATGTGGATAGTCTTAAAATCATATTATTTTATAGAATGAAAGGAAGATGTGATCTGTACAAAATAATGCGACCTTACTATCAAATTGGATAGAATCAATCAATTTTGAAATAAATCCCAGTAAAATTAAATTTTTATCAAATCCCCTGAATCAATAATCTTATCCATTCATAATATTCACAAATATCTTGATATTTACTTTGGTAAATAAATTCATTTTTCAATACCATATATTCAGTCTAATTGAAAGAATGAATACAAATCTATTGAAAGAATCATACCTATTCCATGCTAATGTCTATGATCTGATAAATCATAACATCTCAGTTTACATCATTGTAACCAATATCTATATTGATTTGATTGACCATAAATTTTTATCTATAATTTTAGTTTTTTGTAAAATAGTTTAATATCCAGCATGTCCAACTTCTGATTCAAACTAAAATTTCTAATGCCACTGAAATACACAATCTGATACAAAAAAATGATTCAAACTCTCATAAATTTTTAAATAACTAGTTTTATCGCAAGTAGTCCTTTTATCTTCAAAATTCTTTCAGGAATTCTACACATTCATGAATTTGTCAATGTGCCAAAAATAATAATTCTCAAGATTCAACAAAATTATGCCATCGGAGGTGTTAAAAACTATAATGACAACTTTTACATTTCATTATAATCTTTTGTTTTAAACTTTTAAATAATAACTTCAAGGGAACTATATCCAAATAAACCTAAATAATCAAAATTCAACAAAATTATGCCATCGGAGGTGTTAAAAACTATAATGACGACTTTTACTTTTCATTATAATCTTTTGTTTTTATGGAACCAATAAAACTGCTGATCTTTACAAATCAACTTTTTGTTCTAAGTTTTCTTTTGCACTTTTATTTTGTACAAAGTACTTTTTACAGATGAATAATTATTTACTTATGAACAAAGACAGCCACTTGCACTATCAATGCATATTTATCACTGTTAAACTGAATAAATGCAAAATATTAATGCTTATAAGTTATATAATATGCAACATAGAAATAAAACAATATTATGCCTTATGAAGTAGTTGAAAAATATTTGATTCTTCACAAATTAGGCTTATCTAGCCACATCAACAATTAGTCTGAAACCATCTAACTCTTCATAAAACAATTTCTATACTCAATTAATATACTTTTATTTAATGCACAAGTTTTCCAGTTCCAATTAAAACATTTATGTGTTTACCAAATCCCTCCTCGCTATGTGTATACCAAATCCCATCCAAACCCCTCTATTGAGCTAATTTATAGTTAAATTATAATTTAAAAACTCTACAGTGCCAACATCTGTTAAATTACATAGTATCGTGATTAACAAATAATTATTAAATTACAGTTTAATACTAAATTAATTCTACTAGGTGTATTTTGGCTAGAAATATATGGTTAGTATATTCCTCTGGCAAAATTTATTAAGATATACATTTACACTTGTATCTGATTATATGTGAGAATTATTAGTAAAAGCTCTACCATCTTACAAAACTGCAACAACACATTACCCATATAATTTTACATAACATCTGTTGTTAAATAATATTATAATATTTAAATTCTTGTACATTTCTGAATTATTTTAAAATTTATATATATATAAAATTTAACTTAAGGAGTATCTAAATTTAAAACATTATTTTAATTCAGATATATATTTAGGCTAACTACAGACTGATAAGTCAATGCAAAACAGGATAGAATTAATTGAATTTAGTGAAAATAGGTCACGTAGTAATTAATAAATTATTACAAAACATTAATCAAGAAACTTAATCCATTCGCATATATTCTTTTATCTTATTGTCTTATCTGGTTTTGATTAATTGGTCTGTGGTTAGCCTTACAAATGCTTATTATTATTTAAAAAAAAGTACAAAAACAGGACTTACTTTTGAAAACTTTGCAACAGTTAAATTTCTTGCAAGTTTCGAAATTAAAGTTATAAGTAATACATTCGGATATACTTTGGGTATTGGAACTGTTATCTGTGTCAATTAAAGGAGTTGTTTCTCTTAAAATCGGTACTATGAATTTTGTTTGAAACTCATTAAAATACATCACATTAGTTGAATTACAGCAGTAGACATATTCTGCACCACCAGTTGAATCATTTGTAATTAATTCAACTAAAAAAAAATAATTATAATTAATTATATTTTTAAAAATAATATAATATAATGACAATAAAATTTGTAATAAAAATTTTCAGAATTTCACTGACAAGCTCAATATTCCTTTAATTAAAAATCAGTCCTTTTTTTAAAAAATATTTGTTTTATTTGATATCAAGGTATATACTTTTATTTCCTATTCAATAATAAATCACAAACATATAATGTTATGATTGTCATTTATTGTGTTTTTTTCAGTAAAACTTTCATGTTGAATAAGAAAATTTCATGATCGAAAACTTAATCAAAAAAAGTAAAATTACAAAAAAATCAATATATTATTAATGAATATGTTATCATCATCATCTTTCTAACTGTAAACTTATTATGCCATTATTTGCATTTTGCCTTTTTTGTATATGCGAATTCACTTCTTTCTGTTGTATCGATAATGGCAAAATTCTGAATGAATGATATGAATAATTTTTTACTAATGTTCAGTTATACCAAATAATAATTGAGCATTAGTAAAAGCTTTATTCTGAACATCTCATTACATCTAACATACAATAAAATAATTATGACTAATACATAGAAGAATAACTGTCAAACAGAAACAATTCCTCAACTATAAAAATTACTCAATATTAAACATCTCATTACCTCTAAACATACAATAAAATAATTATGACTAACACATAGAAGAATAACTGTCAAACAGAAACAATTCCTCAACTATAAAAATTAGTCAATATTTTAATTAACAGTACTTTATAAAAATGACAAATTTATTTTTAAATTGTACTAAAGTGAGTTCTTTGTTAATAGAAGTCTTATTTGTGCAGTTCAATTTTTAAACATTTAAGTTTTATTTGTGTCAAATTCAAATAGTTTTGAATGAAGTATTTAGCCATTTTTGTTTTTTCACTCTCTTTAGCAGAATAGTAAGCTGATAAAGACGATGATGATGATCATGCCTCTCCAAAGATTCCCAGTTCCCAAACAATAAATAATTTCTTTCAGTTTATTATTATTATTATTATTATTATTATTATTAACTGTTATCAAAAATATAATTGCTTTACCAAGATATTCAACTTAAAACACAAGCTCCCAAACAATAGATAATTTCTTTCAGTTTATTATTATTATTATTAACTGTTATCAAAAATATAATTGCTTTACCAAGATATTCAACTTAAAACACAAGCATCAACATCAGTAGGTTATTCAAAACAAAATTTTATTTGCAAAGTTCTTTCGATTGCTTAAGAATCACCTTCAGCACTATATAATAACTAATATAAAAATGATTTAACTAAAAGAATATAGAAGCTTATCTTGATAAGCTTCTATATTCTTTTAAATTTTTGATCTAGTATTGTAAATCAGATCTCTATATTGACAGATATCTTATTCTTTTAAATGCTGATATATTATAAAAATTTTAAATGCTGATGCTGATATATTATATGAAGCTTATCTTGATATATTCTTTTTTTTCTTTTTTTCTTCTGATATTCTTTTAAATTTTTGATCTAGTATTGTAAATCAGATCTCTATATTGACAGATATCTCAAAGATAATTTATCTGTAATACTGGAAGTTATATCAGCAAAAAACAGTGTATTCATTAGCAAAGATATTGGCAGCATAGTTGTTTTGCAAATTTTTAAAATCATATATTTCCTTCCATCATCATTTCATTATGCCATTGATCTAAAGCAAGGGAATGAATTTGTATATATAATAATCCTTTGCCAACCATAGGGATTATGCTCATGTAAAATACAAGATATGATTATTAAATAATTGGATTGCTTGTGCAGATAAATAAAAAGCAGGAGCCAAAGATTCAAAGCAGGATGGAAGGCAAAGACCACTGAACTTGAAATTTTTGTAATGGTTGAGAGTATTTTTGATTGGCTGAGCCATTTAGTTTATACATGTGCATCACTGTTAGTGGAATTATGTACATTGTGCTGCCAAAATCATACAGAGTTTGAAAATTAAACAATAAGTTAATTTGAAATTATTTATCAAATTGAAAAAATTTGCTATGAAGTGTCATGGTTTGTTGAAAGAGGTTTACAAGGATGATTGTATGACATATATGCAAGTTTTTGAGTGCAACAAAAAGTTCAGAGAGACACCAAAAGAGGTAGAGGACAATGAAATGTCCTCCACTTCTTTTGGTGAAATGTCTGGACTATTAAATGAACATGAGGAAAGTTTGCACAAAAATTGTCCCTAAAATCCCTAAATCATAAAACAATTTGTTCTGATATTCTACAACAAATCCAAAAGCAATCAGATTTCCTTAACATTGTTGTGATGAGATTTTTTCAATATGACTCTGAAACAAAATGCCAGTAAACATATTGAAAGACAATTGCTTCTCCAAAGATCAAAAAAGCTTGAATGAGTAAATAAAAAATGAAGGCATTATTGACTTTTTTCAGAAGAAATGAACTTCATCATTATTTTGAAAAGTGAAAGAAATAAATGCAACAATGTATGGACAGGGAAGCAGAATATATTGAAGGAGATAAAACTTAAAATGTATAATACTTTAATAAAGATTTATTTATAGTGCTTATCTGGATATTTAATAACTATATCTCATATTATGGTTATCAAGACCAAAATTTATATAAAAATACAAGAGATTAAAAGAAAAAGAATATATATAAGTAATATATACAGAGTGATTCAAAACTCTTGGGTCAAACTTTAAGGAGTGATAGAACACCTAAACAAGCAATTATTGCCATATAATGCATTGTCATAACTGAAGTGGTAAAGTGCTAGAAGACGCTTCCCAGACATGAGAGACTGATCAATCAAAAATCATGTTTTCAATGTACTGTTTGGTCCCGATAGGTCAGTGTGGGAATCTTTCGGAACAGACATAAAATGCAATAGTTTGTCTATATATAGAGAAAATTATAATGTCTTTTATTATCATTTATTATTCAAACTCCATATTCCTGATTTATGTAGTAGCATCATAAAAATAAATATCAAGCCCACTGAAAATAAACATTTAATTTATTCACATAATTCTGAATTCTGTTCTCTCTCTACACAACTTATAATTTAAACTGAATATAAAAAGTTAAATAATGGCTAGCATAAAGAAAGAACAGAATTCAAAATTTAAAAATTAAAAGATTATTTTCAAAAACTTTAATAATCTGAAAATATATTATTTTAGTATGTACCCTTTAAATATATGAGAAATCAATAGAGCTGAAGATGACATGTATAACTGAAAATTTTATTTTATATAAACAAAAGTAGGTCTTTTATAACTTCTATTATTCTTTCATAAACTTCAATTTTCAGTTTGAAGTATGGTAAATTAAGGTAAATAAATCTAAATTCAATTATATTTCAAATAATTTAAAATATTTATAGATATATAATATTTGAGAAAAATGAGAAAGATACAGGAATATTTTAAATTCAAGCACATTTTAACAGTAAATAAGAACAATGTCATTTATTTAGTGAAGCACTTTCAGTATAAGACCTTCTTCAGCACTATAATCTATAGGATCATACATATAGTTCTAATTCGACATCGTTGTTAGGTTTGATTCTAAATTCAGAATTTGAAATTTATGTATTAATTCATTATCAATTATCAAACTTAATAACGATGTCGAATTAGGACTATATGTATGATCCTATAGTTTATAGTGCTGAAGATGGTCTTGTACTGAAAGCACTTCACTAAATAAATGACATTGTGCTTATCTACTGATAAAATGTGCTTGAATTTAAAATATTAAATAATATTAAGTCTAAGCAGATATAATTTTAAAGATACAGGAATTTAATTAAGGAAAAATCAGAATGAAAAAATAAATAAATTTATCATTTATAAATATAATAAGTCCTTGACTTTCATAGTTAATTTGTCCAAAAAATGTCCATGTAAATCAAAAACTGCATAAATTCAGCAATGCTAAACTTGATACATACAAATGAGCTCATTTGAAAACAAATGGCCAAATAAGCTCATGAGCCTACTTTAAGGATAAATAAATAAATTTAAGGCCATAAACATTATTTTTGCAAAAAAAAAGTTAATTGTTTAATGAATTTTTCATTGGCATTTTATGGAAAATCAACAAAATTAAAATATTTTGCATATCTCTGAAACTGCAAAAGTCAAAACCATGTAAGTCAAGATATATTGTATTTTAATCTGATGTAATTAATTAACAATAGAAAAAATAAACTGAATCTTACAATTAAATTCTTGAGATCTCTCTCTTGAGTCTTCGAAGCAAAAATTGTTATTTATCACAACCATTTTCTATTCCTTCCTAGAAAAATAAAAAAAATTATTTTTTACATTATCAAATTTCTTAAAAAATTTTTCTAGTGATTTCTTTTAAACAAAGTAATTCTGAAAAAAACATTCTAAAAAAAAGCTTAATATATTTCTCTTTGGTCAAATCTAATTAATGTCGCAAATTAATTTGATATATTATAAATAATCATAATAGAGAGAAATTTTTATTTGATCATTATTTATCAAGAAATAATTGACGGTTTACTAATAAAGGCTAAGGTAGTCTTTATTACTAAACCATCAAATTACTTCTCTATATCCTGCTAAAGGTAAAAAGATAATTATAAAATGTTGATGATGTATTTGAATAAAGTGAATTATGTCATTCTAAAAAAAGCTTAATATATTTCTCTTTGATCAAATCTAATTAATGTTGCAAATTAATTTGATATATTATAAATAATCATAATAGAGAGAAATTTTTATTTGATCATTATTTATCAAGAAATAATTGATGGTTTACTAATAAAGGCTAAGGTAGTCTTTATTACTAAACCATTAAATTACTTCTCTATATCCTACTAAAGGTAAAAAGATAATTATAAAATGTTGATGATGTATTTGAATAAAGTGAATTATGTCTGTGAAATGTGAAGTGAATCTATTAATAAATAATACAGAGTATCATAAAAACATATACACAATAGAATGCTGATAATCTGAACTAATTTGGATCGAAGCTAATTCAGTTAATGTAAAATTGTGTGTATTGATAGGGAACCTCAAAACAAGCCAAAAATGTCTAATGAAAACAGTCTAAATGGCACTGTTTTTGAGTTATAACCCTTTAAAGCTAGACAATCCTCATCGAATACACAAAGTGTCACAACGCTTCCTGATGCTTTGTGTATTTGATGGTGATTGGCTAGCTTTAAAGGGTTATAACTCGAAAATGGTGCCATTTAGATCATATATTCATTAGACATTTTCGTCTTTTTTCGAGGCCCCCTATCAATACACCACAAAATTTTATGACAAAGTTTTTCTTCACCCTATATATATATAGGTGAAGAAAAACTTTGTCATAAAATCTATATATACACTGACGGAAAAAGAAATCCCAACACCAAGAAAGACTTGTGTTAGATAAACAAAATTTGATAGGCGTGTTTATACATCTGAAAGAAAATCAGGCCTACAATTAAATTATTATATGCAAGAATTATTATTTTAAAATATAAAGTATTATAAAAAATATATACAAATAACCCTCCTACAATATGATAGATAGGTTCCTAAAAAATGTCATGTTGTGTGACACCATGTTATATGAAACCTGGGGTCAATACAAAAAGGGAGTTACATTCCAAAACCAATTAAAAACAAATAACTTTTTTTAACTCCAAATAAGAAATTTAATTTTTATAAAAAATAACAACAACACAAAACATAAAGAAAAAAAAATATATATGTAAGATCCAAAAAAAAGAAAGGTAAGAGTATACAGCCTATGTAACATTCATTTAAAAATTATATTTTCTTTACCACTATTTCATTAAAATGAGAACATTTTTTTCCTTTAAACAAAAAGAAAGAAAAAAGTATACAGTCTATGTAACAATTATTTAATAATTATATACTAGAAATTCCCCACTCATATAAATGAGCGGAAATATACTATTGTGATCTAATCTTATAATACTTTATATACCAGCATATTGTATAATAATAGCTTATCTTGCAAATTTATTTGCTATATATTTTATTAAGCATTAGTTCAAATGTGTAGTAATTGCATGGGGCCCATGGAAGCTGCACCCCGTGGGGGCCCCAGGCCCGTGGGACCCAGTTTCATCTCTCTGGTGGGCCCATCAGCCCGTGGAGAGATGAAACCCCCCACGGGCCGTGGGCCCACAGGGGCCAGTGGGGTGGGACTGCACCCACCAGGGACCAGGAGGCTCCTGTCGGGCGAGGGCCTGTGGGGCCCGCTTTCATCTCCCCGGTGGACTGCACCCAGTTTCATCTCCACACGGGCACCGGGCTCCCCGTGGAGTGGGCTGCACCCCTGTGAAGGGGGTAGTTTACAGCATGATGAATGTTTATAGCGAGGGCCCGTGGGGTCCGCTTTCATCTCCCTGGTGGGCTGCACCCAGTTTCATCTCCCCAGGGGCACCGGGCTCCCCGTGGAGTGGGGCTGCACCCCTGTGAAGGGGGGTAGTTTACAGCATGATGAATGTTTATGATTTCTTTGTGTGATAAAATATAAACAAATTTCATTTGAGATATGTAATATATCACCATCGTAACTATGGATATAGAACAGGCTTAACTGCAAATTAAACATAAAATTTCCTTTAAAATAAAACATCAAATGAAAAAGTTAAATAAGGTGTGATTTTGTAAAAATCCAATAATACTAATGCAGGTAAGTTATCTGTTGCCCCTTTCTTTGACACTTAGCGCCATATATATTTTCATAAAATTAAAATTCAACCCCTAGGGCCCTAAAAATGGCCAGTCATAAAATAAAAATTCAGCCCCTAGGGCCCTAAAAAATGGCCGATCTGTTGTCGCAGACATCCGAAAAAAAAAATGGCCAAATAAAAAAAGATCTGTTGTCACAGACATCCGAAAATTACTTGGCCAGATTAAAAAAAGATCTGTTGTCGCAGACATCCGAAAATTAGACCTTTCTAACCCTACTTATAGGATTCGATACAGTGGTTCGTCCGAAAAACGGACTCCAGCCAGCCACGTTTGACTACTTTGTCTGAAAAAGGGACTCCAGCCAGCCACGTTTGACTAATTATAATAACGAAAAAGGGACTCCAGCCAGCCACGTTTGACTAATTGATCTGTTGTCGCAGACATCTGAAAATTAGATCTTTCTAACGATACCCTATTTATAGAAATTGGTACAGTGGTTCGTCCGCCTAACGATATCCTATTTATAGAAATCGGTACAGTGGTTCGTCCGAAAAGGGACTCCATTCAGCCACGTTTGACTAATTATAATATAGATAGATTCCTTACTGCTGTTTTGTTAAAATGAGAACATTTTATTCTTTTTAACAATATCAACTTCACTTTCTAAACTTTTTTCTGCATTTAAAGTTTGTATATTTTCTGCTCTTTTTACAAAATCTGTAATCTAACCTGCTACAAAAAAATTGTTGCTTAACACATGCCTAAAAAAACTTATGAATAAAAATGTTTTTCTTCTATTTCACATTCCTCTATTAAAGAATAAAAAGCTCCTTTTTATCTAAGAATTGAATGTTTGAAACACAAAATACTCAAAGGTTAACAATTAATTCAATTTCAAAATTAATTCAATTAACTGAATTTCAAATCAAAATCAAAAATAGATTACATATTGTCCCTCTCACGGCAAACTAGCAAAATTGCATTTATGATTAATTTTAGCAAAGTAACATGCCTAAAAAAACTTATGAATAAAAATGTTTTTCTTCTATTTCACATTCCTCTATTAAAGAATAAAAAGCTACTTTTTATCCAAGAATTGAATGTTTGAAACTCAAAATACTCAAAGGTTAACATTTAATTCAATTTCAAAATTAATTCAATTAACTGAATTTCAAATCAAAATCAAAAATAGATTACATATTGTCCCTCTCACGGCAAACTAGCAAAATTGCATTTATGATTAATTTTAGCAAAATATTTTCCAATGATTGCATTTTATGTATATTGTGTGTCCACAATATGGATTTATAAAAATTAATGAAAATGTTTTGTGTTGTAGGAGAGTAAGTGTAATTTTCTAAATGTGTTAAGTAAAAACCATGTTTGTAGAAGTACTGTGTTATACGGTACTTCTACAACATGGTTTTTACTATTATTTGTTATTTAGAAAATGAACTGTAAATACAATAGTAACAAGTAAAGTAAAAATAATGTAAAGCTATCATCAGAGTTTTAATTCCTGTAATGACAAATTAAAACAATTTCTACAGTATAAAAACCATGTTTGTAGAAGTACTGTGTTATACGGTACTTCTACAACATGGTTTTTACTATTATTTGTTATTTAGAAAATGAACTGTAAATACAATAGTAGCAAGTAAAGTAAAAATAATATAAAGCTATCATCAGAGTTTTAATTCCTGTAATGACAAATTAAAACAATTTCTACAGTATACTACATATAACTTCAAATAAATAGACTAGCAAATAGAAATAAAAAGCACTTAATGCAGCTGAGATAAATATAGATAAACTTTAATAACCTATAATATTACTAACATTTTCGGCATTACACCATCATCAGGTACTGCCGTTCGAATCTTATTCGAAGTTTTAAGTTTTTTTGTACCTGATGATGGCGTAACGCCAAAAACGTTAGTAATATTAATAGGTTATTAAAGTTTATCTATATCTCAGCTGCATTAAGTGCTTTTTATTTCTATTTGCTAAATATCAGAGTTTAAACAGTTTCTAAAAATTTATATGTAAATAGACTAGATTCCCAATTATCTGAGATCAGACTGTCTGGGTTGCAGATTAATATTAGTTAATCCTCAATCCAGAAGTGATGTTTAAATTATTATTATTCTTACCTTAAAAACAATAACTAAAAGATTTTTAAACACTCCAGATTCATTTCTTTATTATATCTTAGATAATTAGAAAGCAAAATTAAATCAAATTAAAATTACAATAATTGCGATAATTTCTTGCTACAAATAAGCAAATTTTTTCTGTTTCCTCTTTTAATAAATAACAGAACATTTTAATATGTATTTGTTTGTAATTTATTTTCAACATTAAATGCATATTATCCATAATTCCAATTCTTTTGAGTATTTTTCAGATTATCCTGAGAATTGGTTCTCAGGAAATTTGCTTCCCAATTACCTCAGTTAATCAGAAGAATCCCTGGTATATATGAAATTGCAATTAAAAATATTGATATTGGTTTTGATGAAATCTATTATGGGGTATACTTTTCATTCCTTAGAGAGAAGGTTTAAGAAGCACAAAACCAGTATTGAAAATAAATTGCAAAAAATATTTTTAATCAGAAGATTTTGAATTATGATTCTAGACCTTCTGATTAAAATGTGGGAAGATGCAAAACTTATTAAAACATTAGAGGACCGATTAAAAGCAAGAGTAGCTGATAAGGAAGTCTAACTGACTTAATGCTATCCAGTAAGTTTGAACCAAGCTCCTTAAGTGAAGCATGAGCTTGATATAACAAATATTGTAAATGATTGTTTTAGTGTAATGTATATATAATACTGTCTCTTGACTGAAATTTTTTACCTAATAATTTATATCTTAATATTAGTTTATTATGTAATCATATAAATAATCTATGTAATCATATAAATAACAATTGTTGAGATTTCAAAATTTTAAATTTTGAAATCTCAACAATTGTTACAATAACTGCAACATAAATATCTGTTGTTGTATTTTTATTACTATGGTAATAAATTTTTCAATTGTTTGATTTGAATCTATCTAATTAGTACAGTTAAATTTTGGGGGAGAGGGCATATTCATAAGTATGACCCTAGGAAGAAAAGAAGAGAGGAAAGGGAGGAAAGAGAGTAAGACCCTGCTTAACGCTGTTTCGATATAACACTTTATTTTGAATATTTTTAATGATTCACTTTGGCAAGGTTTTTCAAATCATTATTCTTACATAAATCAGAAATCGCTGGAATTTGTTGTATTAATACTCCTATGCCATCTCAGTGTGTTTGATATCAGTGCAGTGCATATGAAAGTCTGGCAAAGTCAGAGTTCATATTATTATTATTTTACAGTAATAAAAATAACAATTATTTCATTTTAGTTTTAACCTGAATGCTACTACTTTAAACTATAGTTCCTTGAAGTCAGAACGTTTTCCTTTCATTAATATTTTTTCATTGTTTATATGATAGTTTACTGCAATCTGATTACTGCTTTTTGTTTTTAAAACTTTTTATTTTCTAATTTGAAGAATTTTTCATGAATGATTTATGAATACAAATTGATATTAGCAATAAAAAAATGTCTACAATTAATGTAATATAATAGTAATAATACATGCTACAAAATAAAATTTAACAAATGCTATATATATATATATTCTTTATTCACTATCCTGTTTCACCTATCCTCATTATTTATGTGTTAAAATGACCTAAACAAGGTCATTTTAACACATGTTTCATTTAGCACTTTGTTTCCTTGGAACATATCCCCCATGTTAAACAGGATCTAACTGTATATGTTTATATTAAAAAAAGCCAGGATAGGCCAAAAACACATTAATGAAAATTATTGTTACTCTTTTGTTATGATTTAATTTAGTGTGTTTATTACTCTCTTGTTTATTGTGTTATCTTATAGGTGGATTTATATAAAGCAGCGTAATATTTGTGGAATTATTAATCATATTATAAAGAAATGCAACATGATCACATCCTACTATTCATCCAGTTTTTTCTTTATATTTCATCACAATGTTTTGATGCTATTAGTCTCGCATTTTATCAAACTAATCATATTTATTCCAACAGAGAACTGGATTTGAGAAATTTTTAAAATTATAAAAGAAATTATTAATTTATTTCAATGAATGTCATTTTGATCTAACTAATCAAGTTAAGATCAAAATGACATTCATTGAAAGTTAGGTATCAGTTTATATATATGTTTAAAATTTTTTACCTATTTTCAAACATTGAAATAGAGGGTAAGCTTATATATGAGTATATACAGTTGTTGAATTTATTAATTTATATGCATCAAATCACTGTTACATTGTTATAGAATAAAATTTTGTATTTGAATATTTTCATAATTCAAAATATTAATTTTATTCATTTATTTTAGGCATTAATTTAATTTGTAATATTGGTACAAAGTGATTGATAATTATTGCATCAAACAAGTATGACTAATATAATAGCACTTATCACTTTAATATCAAGATACATTTTTAAAATTGCAAAAGGTAGTGGATATTCTTATAATGATACTGGAAAAAAAATATTATATTAAATTATAAAATGTATTTTATTTTTATAATTTAATATAATATTTTTTTCTTATTTTATACATCAGTCAGTAGGCGGCAAATATTCAATTCTCTAATGTATAGATCCTTCCAATGGAACGATTCTAACTGAAACAAAAAGCACTTTTAGCAGTATAAGTTCTCACTAAAAAAATTTTATTAAGTAAGTACAGTATTTATTTTTAATTTCTCTAGCACAGAAATTATAAACTAATTCGAGATAGCAAGGATTTAGAAGGAATGATTCTAGTTGAGCTGTGGCTCAATTAGAATTCTTCTGTTGGCATGTTCATTATTCTGAGCATGCACAAAAAAATTCCTGTTCCGGTTATCGGTAGCACATTTACGTTCTTTTGTTAAATATAAATCCTTTGTTTAGACTCCAAAAGCGAGTAATCTTGAATTCATAAGTACAGTATTTTTAATTTCTCTAGCACAGAAATTATAAACTAATTCGAGATAGCAAGGATTTAGAAGAAAATACTTCGAGATAACTATTGAAATTACATTGGTCTAATGCCGAAAGTGCACGGAAAAAATTTTTTCCATATATCAATGGTTTCAAGATAACAAGTACACCGTATAATATTTAATATCGATGACGTATCTTAGATACGATATTTGAAAAATTTTTAATGTTGCAGATTTGTTTTTTTATTATATCTTAGATACTTTACAATCAAATTAAAAATCTAAATTTTGCATTATTTATTCCACTGAATATATCATACAATAATTCCTTATTCTTATTTATTTTTATTATACTCTTATCATTAAACTGAAAGAATCACAATATTTGATCCTAAATTACATTACACAAATTTCATTTAAAGTGCATAGTTTTATAAATTATCTAAGTCAGAGATGGGCACCTGCGGCTCGCATTAATTTTATTTTATTTATTTATTATTATTTTGTGCAACGTGGGCCACACAAAATAATAATAAATAAATAAAATAAAAAGTTCCTTAACTGAGAAAACAAAATACAGAATTTTATAGCACCTTTTTCAGTAAATATAGAAAATGCATCAAATGAACTTCAATTGAAGATGATAAACTTGTAAAGTAATTTTGATTTGAAAGATACTTTTGAAGAAAAAAATTTTATATACTATATTTTTATAAAACTTTTATCAAAGAAAATCAATTTCCCAACTTTAAGGAAGTATGGGGCAAAAATTCCATCGTAATTTTGTACAAATTATACATGTAAATAGTTTTTCCGCAATGAGTTTAGTAAAAAGTAAAACAACAAATCGGTTAACAGGCTCACATCTGAAAAATAATTTAAAACTAGCAGTGACTAATATTCAACCAAATATTTCGGATATACAGTGTTACATTCACATCAGTTCCAGAAATCACATTAAATATGCCTATGTTAATTTATGACCATATATGAATAAATAATTGATTTACCTTTATTTTTTATTTTTTTTCCAATTGTGTGTGGCCTGCGTCAGTTCGAAAATTTTAAATGTGGCCCTTAAACCGTATTTTATTTTTTTTTCCAATTGTGTGTGGCCTGCGTCAGTTCGAAAATTTTAAATGTGGCCCTTAAATAGAAAAAGGTCAATCCCCGATCTAAGTAATCACTGTATTTAGTTATGAAATATTCTCCGTTATATAAATTTCCTTCTGAAGATTTAAAAAAGAAGAAAAATTCACGTTATTTTCAGATCTCGATTTTTATTAAAATATATAGCAGCAATATGACTTGTTTATATAACAAGTAGTTTTTAATCACTTTTTTATAGACAATAGTGCCATTATCTACAGAAAAATAAAAAATACAATAAACTGACGAATTGTGGAATCAGGACAATGATCTGAGCTTCCTGCAATTGATATTTGACAACCTCCTTTCCATTCCATTCATTCATAGCAGAGAAACTTACTTTATGCATGTTGATTTTGATTTTTAGTCACTATTTGATTATTATTATTTCATTAAAACTCAAAATATTGAAAGATTTTCTTCAAAATTTCTGATATTTGCTAGTAGATATATTTTAATAAAAAATCGAGATCTATAGCACTATTGTCTATAAAAAAAGTGATTAAAAACTACTTGTTATATAAACAAGTCATATTGCTAATTATTATAAATGCTCCCAGAAAATACAATATTTTTTTTGTATTTAATTTATTTAAAAATGAAATTAAATCGTTTTTATAAATATCAAAAGCAATTTAAAATTGCATTTTAAAATACCATATCTGATAAACTGAAATTGGTCAGCATAAAATGTAAAAATCAGTCTACTCAGCGCTTGTTTGAAATGTAAACAAGATGATATCGTATAAATTTCTTTAATATTAGAGTTCAAATACATGCTGATTTCTTTTTTATCATTACCTTTTTTTATATTTAAATTAACGATTTTTTTTTTTAAATGTAAACAAAATGATATCGTATAAATTTCTTTAATATTAGAGTTCAAATACATGCCGATTTCTTTTTTATCATTACCTTTTTTTATATTTAAATTAACGATATTTTTTTTTTCATAAATACTTTATTAAAAATTAACTATATTCTTTTCTCATACTGGAAAAACTCTGAATGATGTTTCCCTTAATTTCTCTTTTTTTTAAAGAAAAAATTAAGGAAAATATCATTCACACGTAAATAAATACTGTATTACACAGAATCATTTTTAACATTTGAAAATACTCAAATTCGAATAACATAATAATTCTATCTAATCCCGAAAATCTAAAAATAAAAACTCGAACCAAAGAAAGTTTTGTATAATGGACAGAATAAAAATAATGCTTATCCATCCCAATCAGCTGAAGCATAAATCATTATCTTGACTTTGCAATTCATTACTTTATTATATATATTTTTTCTTTTTAGACAATAATAATGTATATACTAAGTGATAAAAAAAACTATGTATTTTATAAATTAATAGCAAAATTTTTACTGCATATAAATTGCAAGTTATGTCCAGGAGAAAAACCATATATTTTTCCACTTTTTTTACTGTAATTTGTTTAAAAAAAGAAATAAAATTGTTTTTATAAATATCAAATGCAGTTTAAAATTGCATTTTAAAATGTGGCATAGTAAATTAAAATTATACAGCAGAAAATTATCGTGAAATTCAGTTATTACTAGACTGATTTTTTTCTAATTGTATCAGTTTAGGAGAAAATTTTTGGCATAGTAAATTAAAATTATACAGCAGAAAATTATCATGAAATTCAGTTATTACTAGACTGATTTTTTTCTAATTGTATCAGTTTAGGAGAAAATTCAACCAGAAGTATAATTTTAACATGTTTTATTAATTAATAACAACAACAATATAATAACACATTTCTTAAACTTTATTGTAATACCTAAAACCATAACATGTTTAACTGTTCATATCTAACTGTTCTCTAACTCAAGACTTTGAACAACAAAATACTATTACAAGGATCTCAAACTCGTTCTCTTCGAGAAGTCAATTTAGATCTCTTTAGTTGATTAGTTGTTTAGTATGTTAATTATTCTTTATTTTCTCAATTCATGTTGAAAATAAAAAATCTCTCTATAAATGATAATTTTTATAAGTTTGAAGTAAAAGTTTTGCATTGAAAAAATTCTATATTTTATGGTATTTCAATATAATTTATAAAAACAATTTATTGATTTTTAAAGATTATATGAATATCTTTTATATATAATTGTGAAATTATAATAAATCTAAAGCTTCCCACAATAAATTTATTTCAATATAATTTATAAAAACAATTTATTGATTTTTAAAGATTTCATGAAAGGCTGTTTTAATTTTTTATTTTTTTGAATATCTTTTATATATAATTGTGAAATTATAATAAATCTAAAGCTTCCCACAATAAAGGATATATTAGTCCACTATATTACATATTATTCATATTACTTATTATATTAGTCCACATTTATCTATGAATTTGATACCATTACACATTAGGCAAGTGTTGGCGTGAACTTGATGATACTGATTTAACTTATGTTTTGAATCTGCATTTCAAACAATGTTACCAAATGTTGTTGATTTTGTTTGAAATCTCAAAAAATAAAAACTTTTTCTTTTGAAAATGGGATGTATTTTAAAATCCTGGATGTTTTCCAAGATATTTACTGATGCAGGACAATGAACTAAAATTCAGAAGTGTCCCAAAAAATCCTGGATAAAAGAGTATCACATTTGTCATAACTGAATTATTGATTAATTAATATTATATGACCTCTATTGGTCAGGCAAATTGGCTAATTGACAACAATCTGGAACAGTTGGTGCCAGAAAATTAGTCTATATTTACATATTTTTCTTTTTTGAATGTGAATGTTCCTTCTAATGGCTTCCTTTAATTCAAAAGAACAAATGTAGCACTAATAAAGTACATACATTATGAAATTAATTGTTTTTTTGAATTAAAATCAATTATTAAAAGAATGACATTTTCAATAAATCTTTTAAAATTTATTAAAATAATTTTTATTTTTATGTATAGATTATGATATTCTAGATTTATACAGATGTGAAATTTTAAATTAATTTTTTATATTTTTTATACAGAATTATTTTTAATTTTATTTAATATTTATTCACTTAAATACATATATTTACCTATATCATGTTGATGTAGAATGGAGCAATATTCATGTTGGATGTAGTTGATGAGAACTGTAGAAGGTCAAAAACTTCTACCTTTTGTTATTAATTAGTTAATAATAATGTTTTCCTGCTTGCTTTATTATCTGTATCATTATGTAATCAGCAGAACTTCAGAATTTGAAGATTATTGATTCTGTAATTTGTAATTTAGATGTTTCACCTAAATTGGTTATAACATTATTAGATATAATTTGATTTAAAAACAGAATTTTAAGTGAACGATAAATTTTGTATAAATATATCATATAAAAGTTATCATTTATTTTTGAATATTCATAGCTTAATTATTAATATTTCTTATGTTTTATAAATTATAGGCCTATACTGTAAGCTTTCCTTCAATTAAGATGTAAATTTATCTTTGTTAGTTTTTTTCCTTCTCTCTTTTATTCTTTCCAAAAACTTTTTCTCTCGAGAGAAAATTATTAAGTGTAAATTTGCCTATCAAAAATGGTGTTATAAATAAAATTACCTATCTATTAATATAAGTAACATTGATTTAATTCAGTACAATATTTAATAGATTCTTGATATATCTTTCACCATCTACTAATCCTGATTAATCTGCCTTAATTAATCCCTTGATTTATAATGGATTTTTAATGATTTTGAAATAATTTAAACTAATTTTAATATTTATTATTTTAAACCATCTACTAAGATATAAAATATAAATACAGTACTACAAATATTAAATTTTTAATTATTTTAACATTTTTATCAGTTTAGTTCAGTATATTTTAAATTGATATGAGATATCAAGGTTCTATTGTATTTCATATATTTTGTATGTTTATAACCAATTAAGACAAAATTGATATAGATTTGCTCCTTTGTCACACCAATTAATTCATGGATAAAAAGTACTCTCTTGTAACTTTATCTGGATTAAGAGAGATGCTGGATCATCAGTGTTCAACTTGTATATAGATGTTTGTCAAATATATTATAAAATAAAACTTAAGTATATTATTATAATTTTAAATAAAAGGATATTCAATAAACAACTAATTTTAAGAAGGTACATAGTTTAGATAATAGTAAAAATCTCTTCAAAATACAATACTGTAAATATAATACTATATTAATTCTCTATTGAGCGTTAATCACTTTAATCTATAGATAAGCAATCTACTAAAAATTTATAAAATTTTTATAACACATATGTAACATTTTTATTTGTGACAAATTACTTATCTTGTGATAAGATAAATTAATCAGTAACTAAATATAGTAAATTTTAATATCTGTAATTATAAATATCACATATTACCAGAAAATAAGTTTATGAAAACATTACATTATATCTAAAATATATATAGGCCTATAAATATAGTAATGAATAAATAAAAATTTTTCATTAAAAGTTTATATGAAATTTGTTAGAAAATCAAATTTAAAGAAAAATATAATGTACAGAAGGAATAAGTATTTATATTACAAAGTACCTCAAAAATAAAAAAAATACTACTACTCAAAGTATTCAAAACAATTATTCATAATATTTATAAATTATATATAATAGCATTTCTACAAAAATGATTGTTTACACGAGCATTCAAATATTTTCCATTAAAAACACAGTTACAAAAGAAACATTCATACTTTTAATATTTTATCTTTCATTGATAAAAAATTGGTAATTAAAATTTATGTATTAAAATTCTTAAATTATATAATGTATATTTTGTAATATATTTCAACATTAATGGTTTTTGTATTTTCAATTTTCACACAAGAATACCTAAAGTTATATAGGATACTTTTACAATTTTTTTTATACAAGTCTGATTATGAATCTTATAGCAAACAGAGATTTTAGCAATTTCTTTTCAGAATTTTCTATTAAAACTAAACAAAATTTATTTTAAAAGATAGTATTTCCAATTTTAAAAATTATCCAATAATGCTTCATGATATCAATGAGAATAATCTGTTCTATATTGATTATGATAAAATATTTATAAAAATGAAAAAAAATATTTAAAGATAATATTGGCATTTTTTTAAAAATTTATTAAAAAATATTGTTTTATTTCCACTAAAACTGATTTATCTATTTGAATGAAAGCAAACTGTTCAGTGAATTGCATGAAATATATTATTTTTCATATTAAATTAGCTAATATTTGTTAGAGCATCCAACATTAGGTTGGCAAAAGCAGCATTTAAAATAAGTCAGAAATTCTTGAAATAATATAAAATTTTGTTATATACAATATAGCAGGAGTGGGCAACCTTTTTTGTAGGGGGCCATATAGAAAAATTTATGGTGGGCCACGGGCATAATATAAAATTTTGTTATATACAATATAGCAGGGGTGGGCAACCTTTTTTGTAGGGGGCCATATAGAAAAATTTATGATTAGGGGTGGGCAACCTTTTTTGTAGGGGGCCGTATAGAAAAATTTATGGAGGGTGGGCAACCTTTTTTGTAGGGGGCCGTATAGAAAAATTTATGGTGGCCACGGGCCAATTTTTGTAGGGGGCTGTATAGAAAAATTTATGGTGGGCCACGGGCCAAAGGGCCATATAGAAAAATTTATGGTGGGCCACAGGCCAAAACAAAAACAAATTGTATAGAAAAATTTATGGTGGGCCACAGGCCAAAACAAAAACAATTGATATAGAATTTTTTTAAAAAAGAGAAGGTACAGATATGTAAGTATACATAGCGTTATTTAAAAAAAGAGAGAAAGTACAGATATGTAAGTATACATAACGTTGGTATTAGATATAATACCACGAGCCAAAACAAAAACAATTGATAATAATAGTATTTATTTAAAAAAGAGAGCATTGGTATTAGATATAATAAATACAGATATGTAAGTACATAGCATTGGTATTAGATATAATAAAATAATGTGGCTGATGTAAGTATACATAGCGTTGGTATTACATATAATAAAATAATGTGAATAAGTATACATAGCGTTGGTATTAGATATAGATCGGAAGAGCGGTTCAAGCCAAAACAAAAACAGTTGATAATAATAGTATTTATTTAAAAAAGAGAAGGTACAGATATGTAAACTGATGATAATAGTATTTATTTAAAAAAGAGAAGGTACAGATATGTAAGCATAACGTTGATATTAGATATAATAAAATAACGTGGCCCGCGGGCCGGAGGTTGCCCACATATAATAAAATAATATTATTATATATACCAATTATTATATTGGTACATATAATAAAATAATATAGTGTTGCAACTCTAACTAATGAGACACTTGGGATTGCCTTTCTTTTGCATGAAGTTCAATATTTGGTGAAAGTGATGTTGTTGCTAAGGAGTTTTCCAAATTAGTATCAATAATACTTGATCTGTTTTTTGATTTCGTGAAATTCATTTTCGAAAAAATTGCTCAGAGCAATAAGTATTGCTGAAGAGGGACACCATTTAACATATAAAATTAATTAGATTTGGATATTTATCTTTGGAAACATGTCTCACGTAAAAATCTAATTTTTAAGATATATAGCATAAATACCTACAGTATTTGCAAGTTGTGAGTCAAAACATTTTAATTTACAATATTTAAGTTCATGAGTTCATGTTACTTGATTTATATATATTTTATGTTTGTTGATTTTAAGTATCATATTACTGTTATGATATCATTCTATATGACTGTCTCATTTTCAGTTCAAGGAACAATATAATGTCATAACATTATATAGGTGTAATCATTATAGTCACTTAGCTTTGGGAGTTTTTAATCCAAAATTTTTGTTAAAAAATTATTTTCTGGTTTACATAAAATTTAACTTGTGAAATGTGAAAAACATAATTCAACTTGTACACAAGTTGAATGTTTTTCATAATTCAACTTACATAAGAATTATAAAAACATAATTCTTATGTAAGTTGGGAAATAGCTATATAAAATTTTTTATAATTGTGAAATGTGTATAAATTCTTGATTACATTTCTTGAGACTTTATCTTTGGATCATACAGATATTCTCAGGTTTTATCCCTAGTCACAGCATTAAATTCAAAACAGTGTATTAGTTTACTTCAAACATTATCTGTTCACATCTTTACTCATTAGTCTTGTAAATTTTGCATTACACGAAAATTGATTTCTGATATTTACGAGCTGTGCTTCCAAACACACTGATTACATTAAAGCTTTTCTTAGATCTACTGGATAGTCACATATCAGTCTTCTTAATGTGCTCATCCATTTGTCTTTAATGTTCATCAGTGACTGCAGCCAGATTTACATATAAACTAGAGCTTGGCATGATTTTTTAATGAAATGTGAGTCCCCTTCTAATGTAGTGAACATCATATTACAAGGAAATCACATTTCACTAAAAAAATAAAACTAATTCAAGGAAGTCTCTTAAATATTATAATTTAGTGGGGTCACAGTATTCATAAATTCAGCTCTGATTGTTATGAAAGGCTTTACACTTTGGTATTTGAATTCCAGTGAGATTTCTGCTTTTTCAAATTTCTTAATTTATCTACTGATATTGTTGATGTCTATTTCAACAATCTCAATAATCCTAGCTAGCCTTTTATGGAATTTAAGAGCTCTGCAGTCTTTCTTTTCTAGGTCTCTCTTTTTATTAAATGGCTTATTGTTAAAATAACTTTCATTGTTATTAATATCAAATATTATTATTTTAATCTGCATATTGATTATTCAGTTCTCTGCTTTAGTCTTCCTTTATTCATTCTTTTCTTTAATATCTCAAAAACAAAAAAGATACACATAATAACAGAAGTTTAATATAAATTAATGCTTTTATTATAGTAAATAATAATAACATTTTATGAAAGTTATTTCATTCAATAAAGGCATATTCAATAAAAGGTGCAAAATATCTGATAATTTTTTAAATAAATTTTTATTTGCATTTTAAAAAACATTGTTTTTTAATAAACCAGTAATCAATCATATGAATTTCATAAAATCTACCTCAATAAGTGATTGAATAAATGTTACTTAACATGCATAATGTGCAATTATTTTATATCAAAAAATGAAATATTACTTTAATATTTAAAATTAATTACATATTCTTTCATTTTTATATGTAATGCTTAATAAAAATAATAAAGAAAAACAGATTTTAACAAAATTATTTTGATATAATTTCAAATTATTCTTCAATAGATAATGAGTTTATAATCCAAATAAAACTATACATTTATTTGGATTATAAACTCATTATCTATTGAAGAATAATTTTTGAAATTCATATGATTGACTATTGGTTTATAAAAAATGTTTAATTTTCTAATTACCAATAATAATGAATTTATTTTAAAAATTATCAAATGTCTTATACTTATGTTGACAAATATATTTTATTAAATGGTTTATTGTTAAATAACTTTCATTGTTATTAATATCAAATATTATTATTTTAATCTGCATATTGATTATAACTGATGATCTGATTATAAGATTTTTATCATGTACTTTATAATAATATTATAGAAATGAAGTATTAAAAAAATCAAAACATATGAACATTAATAAAAAGTCATTTTAAACTACATACCTAGCTATATAAAACAGTATGACTGGATATAGAGCAAAAATTTCATGGACTGCTACAAAATTGTAAAAATCGAAATGGCAGCTGAGAAGTGAAAATAGCATATCCTCTAATTTTATTGGCATATTGTGCAAATAATTTCCATTCTTAGATTGTGTCTAAGATAGTTCATCCGCATTAAAGCTCGTTTATTTATGTCAGTAATAATGAAGAATAAAATTCATTAACATTTTATATGGTCATAAATAATTTCTCTATAATTCATTTCATTTTAAAAGTTATGTTTTCATTTCTTCAGATAAATGAATACAGTGTGTTTCTTAGCATCCATACCACCTTTTTTTCTTGGAAATGTGATGAGATAGGAAATAAGAGAGAGAAATTTGATTACCAAGGTATATCCAAAGAATCGAATGGGCATGATAAAAATTTTGTGGGCCCTTCGAAAGTAGGGGTACATGGGATCAACTTTGAAATCTTCAATGGAAACCAATGCCAATTTTGGCATAATTACATAGAACTGTGAAAAACAAACAACTTTTGTTTGGAAAGTTTTTAATATCACCTACGGATTTTGAGATATCACAAAAAAAGATGCAGCCGCATGTGCTGCCGATTGGGCTATCCAATCAGTAAGAAGAATATAAATCAAACACAGGGCACCTATGTACATTGTGGAATATTATTGAAGCAACAAAGAGCAGTATTATGCAGATTTAAGGCCAGTTTTGGTACTCCATAGTAGTACTTGAACTGTAGGTGCGACAAGTCTTTCGCCATCACAGTTTAGCATGGAGCCATACTCAAGAACAAGGGTTTCTCGACTTGTTTCAGCCCTTATGAGCACCATGGATATATACAGATACCCTCTATCAGATTCTTCTTCTTATTGCTTGAATAGCCCAATTGACGGTACATGTGGTGGCATCTATTTTTGTGATATCTCACAATCCATAAGTGATATTAAAAAACTTTCCAAACAAAAGTTGTTTGTTTTTCACAGGCAGCATCTTTTTTGTGATATCTCACAATCCGTAGGTGATATTAAAAAACTTTTAAAACAAAAGTTGTTTGTTTTTCACAGTTCTAGGCAATTATTCCAAAACTAGTTAGCCCCTGGTCACTATGTGCCCAAATAGACCAAAAACAAAACATTTGTTTCTAAACATTTTTCAATCGAGAAAGACAGAAATTGAAGTCAAATAACAAAAAGAAGTGCAACATTTATGTAGCCTCGACATGCCGAATGCAAACTGAATTCTCGAGTTGGGGAACAGTCAACATTTTTCAATCTATGATAATTTAAAGCAAAAGTTATAATGAGATTGGGATTTAGTTAGAAGACACAATTAAAGATTCGAAGCAAGAGAAAATAGTAATGGCGACACTTCTGGTGCAGGAGTTGGCACATGTGCAAGAAACATGGACACCACACGCTTATTCCTTTATTATATATGATTGGCATTGGTTTCCATTGAAGATTTCAAAGTTGACCCCAAGTACCCCTACTTTCGATGGGCCCACAAAATTTTTATCATTCCCATTTGATTCTTCGGATATACCTTGGTAATCAAAATTTTTTCTCTTACTTCCTATTTCATCACTTTTCTGAGAAAAAAGGTAGTACGGGTGACCTGTATAATCATAAACTATTGATTTTGTTAGAATTTGCTTAATTTTACTGTAATAAAATTGCATTTCTGAGAACAAAACCCTAGTTTAACATTGTCTATGGGAAATTGAGTTTGATTTACAAGTTCTTAACCTTTTTTGTTCCATGGATCCCTTTGCCTGTTATGTGAATGTTACAGACCCCTTCTCAGAATAATAATTAAAATGCACAAAATAAAACTATAAAGGAAACCAGTTATATTAAAATATAGTTAACAAAATAAAAAACATGATACAATTATATATGTTCTTAGCACATTGAATAATAATAAAAATATATTTAATATATAGGAAACTTCAAGTTACATTTTATTTATTAAAGACATGTTAGTGAGAAGACTGTTGTTGATTACAGATACAACTAATATTACTGTAATTTATTGTATACATTTAGAAGAAAATAAAGATAATGAGTTGAGTTTCTTTTCTTATCCAAACTCATGGACCCCATGAAATCTTTCCATTGACCCCTTGGGGTCCACAGATCCCCAAGGGATCCATGGAAAGATTTTCCTGGAGTGTGCATGTAAAGCACACTCCAGGAATGAATGAATTCATAAAGCTGGGAACTACTTGTATTAACATAATTAAAGAATGGTTGTAATATAATTTTAAAATTAGTCTTATAAAATTTATGTATTGATATAATATTTGTGATATGATAATTTTATTTAAATTTATTAAAAACTTAATGTATAGCATTTTTATAATTTAAAAATTTTATCAGTATTATATATTAATCTAAGCTTTCACTGACCTTTAATATCTAGATAGAAATGTGTTTAGCTATATTCAAGGACAGAAAAATAGATACATGTTATTCTATATTTAAACTTTTATGCTATGTATTTATACTCTTTATTAAAATATTAAATAATAATAATAAATTAGCTTACACATTTTAAAAAATATTTGTTGTAATTCTCTTGTATTTAAAATTTCAGTTTTTATTGTGCCAGTTCATTATTTTCTAAAAATGCTAGCTTTTAAATTATACATATAATAGAAAAATAAAAATAAATGCACATAGAAAATTTTGACATTTTAATTTATCTATTCTAATTAAATTATTAGAAACTTTTAAATTTGTTTAGTATTTAAAATTGTACTAAATAAAATTTTTCAAATTCAAGCAATTAAGATAATAAGTAAAAACTTATCTTAATTTTTGGATTGTTTGGTTATAATGCTGATAATGCTGTTTCAAAATTTATAAAAATTTTTAGCAAATAAACAACATACAGATTCATATAGGAAAATAATTCAATTTTTTATATCAGTTAATCTGTAATTTATATTTGTTTATACAGGTAGGCCTCGATTAGTTCGAATAATGGGTCCCACGAATTTCTCGCACTATTCGAAGTATTAATTATATGCAAAATATGGTAATTGGTTCTTGCTTTGTGAGATTCTGGCCATTAGCCAATCTCATGATGAATAACCACAATACTAACTGTTTATAAATTTAAAAAATATTTAATATAATAAATATTGTTTGTTTTCAGTAATAAGTTATAACACCCCAAATAAGAACATTTTAAAGTATATTTTTTAGATGGATAAAAGAATGATAATTTTTAAATATATATATATTATACATATAAAAAAGTGAAGGATTGCTTGTATTTATAATGCTATATACAGGGTGAAGAAAAACTTCGTCGTAAAATTTTGTGTACTGATAGGGGACCTCGAAACAAGTCAAAAATGTCTAATGAACATATGGTCTAAATGGCACCATTTTTGAGTTATAGCCCTTTAAAGCTAACCAATCATCGAGTACACAAAACATCACGATGCGTCATGTTACCAAGATGCATTATCCAATCACCATCTAGTACACGAAGTGTCACGTTGCCAAGATGCTTTGCATTGCATCGCTCTCCTATTTACTACGAACTTAGTAAGAAGGTGAGCAACGTAATGCGATGCATCGTGATGCATTGTGTACTTGATGGTGATTGGCTAGCTTTAAAGGGTTATAACTCAAAAATGGTGCCATTTAAACCATATGTTCATTAGACATTTTCAACTTGTCATTAGACATTTTCAACTTGTTCCCTATCAGTACACAAAATTTTACAACAAAGTTTTTCTTCATCCTGTATTTATTTCTCATAATGAGGAATAATTTTTATAGGAATATATAACACATTGTTCACTTAATTTAAATATTTTGAATTTTTAAAATAATTGATTTAATTATTAATTATTTTTTGCAAAATATAATATTAAAAAATTGGATATGTCCACAAAATTCTTTACTTTATAAATATGTTTAGTATTTAAAATTTTACCAAGTAAAATTTTCCAAATTTAAGAAATTAAGATAATAAGTAAACACACTCAATAAGGATGTACTGTTTATTTTAAAACATTTTTAACTGTTCTGATATCCTGCATCAGTATAACTAAAGCAAATTATTTGGAAACCAAAAAAATGCTTTTGAAATAAATAGTACATCCTTTAATGAAATTTGTAATTTATTTTTTGTCTTTATTTTATAGCAAAAGATTTATATTATTATTATTTAAAAATTTTTCAGGGGAAGAATTTTGCCATCATAATCTAAATTTCTATTCATTAATCTGCAGTGTAATAATATTAAGTTTAAAACAGATTATCAGTAAACAGTTAGGCAATTTATTTCTATATATTTTCAATAATTTTCTTGAAGTCTCAAGTGACATGAATATAATAGAGAAAAGATCTTTTCATTATTTTTTATTTGTATTAAATAAAATTTTTCATCTTTCGTGATTTAATAAATATTTTATATTTTTATATATTATTTTGTACTGAGATTTAATAAAAATTCTTATTAAATTTTCATGATTTTTCAGAATAATCATAAAATTTGTTTTTATAGAATTTTAAGATATATGAAAACATTTGGAAATGTTATTTTATTAGAAAACCTCATTAATCTAATGTAGTATTCAGTCAATATTCATTTATTGTAATTTTTTTCTTTTTCTTGTGTGTGATTATAATTGATTTTATCTTTTCATTTCAAAATGTCTTTATCTCAGAAATCATTGTATTTGTACTTCACATTATATCAACATTAAAGGAAAATTAATAATTAAAAATGATAAAATTATTTCCTTATTAAATAAACACAAATATCTTTAACCTCAATACTTATTGAATTTACTTGTTTTTAATTTAAAATGAAAAATATGCAATATAAAATACTTCTTAAATAATAAATTTTTTAATGATATTAATAAATGTAGTCTTTTTATTTTCATTAATTATCAAAATATTTAATGTAGCAAACCATTAGGGATCCATGATCAAATTGAAACTGAAGATTTTTCCTTATGATTGATTTTATCAAAATATTGTGTTAGAATAAAATCAATACAATAGTTAAAATTCTAATTAAAATAAATTTTAATGACTGATTATTAATTAGGACTTTGTTATTAATTGTCAAGAAAAGACCATTTAATATTATCAGTTTTAAAAATATAATGATACATAAAAGCACAATTTGATACCTTTATATAAATTTTAATTAGGTCAGAATTCTATTCAATTCTGTCCTAATTAGTAATCCGTCATTAAAATTTATTTTATAAAAAAAGCAATTATACTAAAGTTTCAATTTGTGTTGTTTCAATTTTGCATCATTTGAAAAATATGATCAATAATTATTTATAGAATTAAAATTTGAAATTTCTATTAGTACATTTAAATATTAGTGTGACTATTATTGTATACACAAAATATTTTTGTACATTCAATCATTTAGTATTAGATAACAAATGAATATTTCATTTCTTTATCAATGTTTAAATTTCCCTTACTTTACATCTGATATTAAACATTATGAAACAATTTAATGGATTGGCTATTGCATTTTATTAAATAACATAATTAATTTCATATTTGTTTTTTGAATTTATTATTAATACAGTATTGCATTATATACCAGAAAGATAGTGTTACCATAAATTATGTTTCAAGTTGGACCATTTTTATAAATTTTGCCAAAAAAATATCATTCAATAAAAGAGAGAAATAACAAACTAGAAAGTGAGTTGCTGAAATAAAATATAAATGGTAATAAATGTAATAATTATTATATTGTAATTTCTTTTCCTATACTTTTATAAAATTTAAAAAAAAATATTGATTAAGATGCAAAACCATTTTTATAAATTTTGCCAAAAAAATATCATTCAATAAAAGAGAGAAATAACAAACTAGAAAGTGAGTTGCTGAAATAAAATATAAATGGTAATAAATGTAATAATTATTATATTGTAATTTCTTTTCCTATACTTTTATAAAATTTAAAAAAAGAAAAAAATTTGTAATAGAGTTTTTATAAATAGTAGTGCATTTAGAGTTTCACTTAATATATTATCATTTGTTTTTAGTTTGCTATTATATATAATTTAAAGGATGTGGGTTTTCAATAGATTTTCTCTGCTATATTATCTATTATGATAGAATAAATCAATAATCAAATAATACTGCATGTTAATTTGCCATTTCATTTTGCATTGTGTTTTTGGCAGTGCAAATAGTGCTTTCATATATATATTTATAGTTAAAAATATTCATAAAAATAATATTTTCATAAACTCACCTCCATTCCTAAACATGCAAAATATTTTTCACTATCTTTCATTAAGATTGGAAAAATAAAATATAACAGTAATTAATTATTATATTAAAATAAATAAACAAAAAAGTTATAATTTTATAATATTTAAATTATAAAATAAATTTTTCTTATTATTTGGCTGGCCTTAAAAGATTTTCACAAATTAAACAACCATTAAGTATAACCTGGATCAATATTATAGCTGTCCAGTGTCTAAATAGGCATTGTCTTCATTCGTAATTTGTTACTTACTATTAAAATAAAAATATTAAATATATTGAAAATATTTTTCCAAAACTTACATTCTTGTAATTCTTTGGGTAACCTATTAAATTTTTATATTTTTATTGTTTTATTT
>AYEL01079227.1:0-29512 GCA_000484575.1 Olivierus martensii
AATATCATATATTAATTTAAGGAAATTTTAAGAGATTATAAAGCAAAAAATAATCTATTTTAAATGGATTAATGATATCCATAAATATTCAAAATATAGTAGAAATGCAATTAACAGATAGTTTATAAATCTTATTTAATAAATACAGAGCAAAATAATTCATTTTTAATTGAACTATTTCTATTCCAGAGTAATAACCACAGTTTTTAATTTTTCAGGAGATTGAAAGAAACCACAAATCAGAAGTAATTTAAAACTTTACTTAAAATTATGTACTATTGCAATCAAAATAACCATATATATGGTTATCTAATTGTTGATTGTTGTTTTCAAAATTTTTATTTTCCCTGAAATTGTCTAGTGCAACACCTAAAATTGTTTATTTATAAAACAAAAATATGAGTTATTTGATTGATTTTTTTTTTTTATTTTAAGTATGATCTTGATCCAAACCTAATAGTATTTATGTGAATTTTTGACTAAATATGTGTTATAGGTTTAGAATTTTGAAATTGTTATTTTCAATATTTATTTTTGTAATGTAACAATTCATTTTCTAGATTAAAAACATTTTTGGATAAAAAATTTAAAATGTATTATTTTAAATTTATAAGAATCAGAATAAGTTTGAATAAGATACAAGCAAGTCCATTCTAACAATTTAATGGTTCCCCAGAATCTCATAATAAGTTTTCTTATTTTTCTTAAGTGTAATTTATAATGGAGAATTCTTTTTATTTTATATTTTAGATATTAAAATCCTATACAGATAATCCTAGACTTAAAAAGAGTTGTTTCAAAAATTTCGAACTCTGCTTTGTAAGTTGGAAATTATTAGAAGTTGAAAGTGCTTAAAATTTATGGATCTCTCTACTAATCTTAATAATAATTCTATTTTTTATATTTATCTTAATAAATATAAAGAATACGAAACTACAAGAATCAGGCACAAAAAAAGGAGGCTTTCCATATATCAGACCATTGGTTGAGAGAATTTAATTCAGATCAGTTGCATTGACTAATAGCAGAATTTATTGATAACATTGTTATCATAAATACTTGGTAAGTTTGTCATAAGTCAAGGTAATCATAAGCTGAGGATTACCTGTATATATGAAAAATTTAATGTATAATAATAAATATATATGGAAATGAAGGAAAACTAAAATTTCTAATATATATTTTTACATGTATTTATTATCAATAAATAATGTGGAAAATAAAATGCACAAATATATTTTTATAGCTAAAATTTCATATATGATTTTCACTCCCCATACTAATTTTTTTCCTCATATAAAATAAATAGTAAGATAATACAAAAATTTTTAACTATAAAATGATGTGGAGGATTCATTGGAATGTGTGCACCAGGCAAAATTGCAAACTGGCAGTTTTGACTATTGTCATATATTTAATATTTTATGATGATGTGTAAATTCTCTGCCACATATCATTATAAATGCAAATTTTGGACAATAATATATGGGTTTTAGGGAGTTTCTCATATGAAAATAGTGATAAATGCAAAAAGTTGTTGGTTGAACCATTTTAAATTAGTTTATCATTTATAATGCTGAATTTAAAAAATTAAAATTAACTTTAAGCTATTTATAATTAACTTGCTAATTACATTAAAAATTGAAAATAATATTTAATACTAAAAAAAATGAATTTTATATATTTCTTCTTTTTTTTTCAGAAATCTTTAGTGTGTGTTTCTACTCGATATTATGCAGACAGTACTGTAAGTATTTTATATAAATTTTATAATTATTTTTATACATTTATATTATTGGCATATACAATTAGTTTATTTGATTATAGCAAAACTATAAATAAATATAAAAATTAATTTTATAATGTAAATATGTAATAAAAATATATTTTAAAGCAGTGCTTCTTAAACTATAGGTTGCAACCCCAAATGGGGTAAATTCAAACATGTGAATTTCAGTTTATATGTAATTTCACAATATTTAACATAATGATATTGATAATGTATGTATTTTCAGTTTAGTTGATTGTGTTCATCTTAAGTGTATAAATGATTTATATACTTGTATGTTTTATTTCATATTTAATACCTGGAGTCACGAAAAATCTCATGATGAAAAATGGGGTCATGAATGAAAAAAGTTTAAGTGCTGTTTTAAAGTATAAAATTTTACAAATAACTTGGATATTTCTATTCTCTGCCTTAACCTTCACAAATATAAAGTAGCTCATGGCAAAAATTTATTAAGCACTTTACACTTTTAGACATTTTAGATTATTTTTGGCCTGCTTTTATTAAAATTATAAATCCTACACTAACTTCTTTAGAATAGTAACAGATAAAAAATTTTTTCATGGATGCTTTAAATAACTATACAATTGTATATTAATTTTAGCATTCATTTAATGTAAAATGCCTTTAAAATTTAGTATATCACAATGTTATATACATGAAAATAAAGTTTAACATAATACATAACAAAGCAAATAAAATTAAAGAAAATATAAAGAAACAACTATATAAATATTATAAGATACAGTTTCCAAAATATTTATAATAATTAAATTAAATATATAAAAAATAAAATATTAATTCTACTAATAGTAGGTTTTTTTATCTTTTAACTGTTTTTCTTATATGATTGAATGAATTAATGTATAACTTTACAGATTTTTCTAACTCTAAATACTGAATTATTTTCAAAATAAGATCATATTATTATAATTTAAACATATAATATTTAAATGCTATAATGTTGTTACTTCTATTTTCACTGTTCAGTATCCTTTGTCATTGGTCAACCTGAACAGGGATGCTGGTGACCACTTGGAACATTGATAGGAGAATTGACATCAGTTAGGATATATGTTGTGATATACTCTAATAGCTGCTTGATAATTCAGCTATGCTATCCCATAACACAGACTCATATTAATCATCTCTTGTTGACTATATTCTGCCATTCTGAAAATAACTGATTTCTCACTTACATCCAAGCTGAGGAATCAGTTATTCCCATCAGTTCCTGTTCATTTGCTACATAAAGATGTGTGTCTTTGTGTCAACTGGACAGGAAGATATGATATATGGAAACTTTCAAAACAGGAACTGAAATAGCTTGTGATCTGCTTTGCATTCTTGGGACATAATGGTAAAACAATAAAAGTAACATCTATTGAGAGATTTGAATCGGCAACCTCTGTCCTCAAAATCCAGCATATACCTGTATTGCTACCAATCATCATTGCATTTTCAGTGTCAAAGAAGGCTCTTATATTGAGGATGAGAAATTGGATAAATGTTTTTTGATGTTTGGAGTGAACTGTTCAGCCAATTTTCATAGTTTTTCAAATATTCAGAATAATATGCTGAAGACATTTGTAATTGGAAATATTCTTCCATCTCTGAAACTAACAGATAGAATTTCCATTAGTCCTAATTCTCATGTTCAAAGTCACACTGACTGGACCATCTGCAAGGCTGCTCATGACTTCATATTTGTTTGCAATAACAGATTCTGCCTAATTCTGTTTGTGATTTTATTAGGGGTGCAAGAGACTTTTGATTCGCCCTTTTTGTGCATTATAATGATTTTAATTATATCATAATTATGAAATAATTTATGTAAAATTTAATATTTAATAATGTTGCCAGGAATGTAAATCTTCCATAACTTGGGGAACTTCTATATTTTTCTCTAAATTCTTTTGTAAATGTAATAATAATTTGCTTAATCATTTATATATCCTATATAATCATTGAATAGATTCATATTATAAAATTACCAATGAATGATAATTGTCATTATAAAAAAATTCTAAGAAAATGAAATGCTGCTTAAGAATTAACATGGGAATATATCTTTTATTTGAGAGCTTTATTTTAATAAATTATTACTTAGTATTTTTTCTTATTTAAAATGCTAATATTTTATTTAAAATTCTTGGAAATGATTGATCATATTTTAAATCTATAATTAAAGGGTTTATTATTGAAAGATTTGTTTTAATCTTATTTTAGGATTTGAAAGCAGTCATGGCACAAAGAGTAATTGAACATCAAAAAAGAGTTAAAGAGTTCAGAGAAGTGTATGGAAGTAAAGTTATAGGGGAAATAACTATTGAACAGGTAATAATTTTAAATTTAAGCTATAATATATATGATATATTTGATATTCTTTACAAATAATAAATATCACTGAAATCAAAATATTTATTTACTAAACATAAGTTCTTTAATGCAAAAATCAGTTATTAAAGAATTTAGATATTTGAAACCTGATTTACATTAGTAATTTAATTCTTGTCAATTATAATCCATCTCAAAATCACATAAGTCAGAATATTTTCCTATAAGAATGTACAAACCAGTAATTAATTAGTTCCACATTTAAGAAAAATCTTAATCTATCTTGGAATATGATTACTAAATTTAGATTTTTATCATGTATAAATAATTATTATGAATAGTAAACAATAAGTCATGTATTTAATGTTTGTTGTTACAATATTCATCTGTAATCTATATATTGTGATATCACTTCTAGAAAAAATTATTATATATGATATCATATCATTTATATCAGTCATAATGAAGATCAGAAGAACTGAATGCCATTATAAAGATTTCCATTAACAGAAAGACACTACTCTTTCAATTTTTGTTTAATGCTCAGAAAATTAAATTTTGAAAATAAAATAATTGATTTATATTTTTAGAAATTTATTTTTATTCAAATTATTGTATTCTCAGTATTTATTTTAATACTAAAATATTGAGTACTTTATTTCATTGATATCTTTTTATTCTATGTATTAAGACTGTCCAAATAACAGCCTCCAATATGATTTTAATTGGTTCTGGCTAGTGAAATTTAAAAAATAAATAATGAAGACAAAGTAATGAATACAAGTAACCTTTGTATAACACTGTTTCCTACGACATGATTTCACTCTAACACAATTAGAAAATTGTGAAAAAACTCATATAACATGGTACTTCTACAATGGGTGGGCAATTATTTTCTGCCGAGGGCCGGATTAACAATCTTCAGGATGAAGTGGATCGTATAAAAATTGAAATGTATCTAAAGCCGAATTTAACCTTATGGCACCATTTTATAATTATGTAATGAAATTTTGATAACTTTAGCTAATCTATTAATAATTAATATCTACTTTTGACATAAAATGACATAAATGATAAAATCAAGTTCAAGCAAGATTGATTCTTGCACAAATATATTCCTCTCACCATCATACGTGACAAGAATAATGGTGGTGCCAATTTATCTGCACACATTCTTGTCAATATCGCTATCGTGTGTAGCCACTTTTGTGATACAGAAAGAATATATTCGTGTATCAATATTATTTTTAAAATATACTTTTATTGTGTTATTTTCTTAGTTTTTGTCTGTTTGCAAAGAATTCAAAAGCATCCTTGGAAACTATTTTTTTCATTAGAAACATTAGAAAATAATTCATCTTACGAATAAAGTCAGATAATTTTCTTTAAAAAAGCATAAATATTTTATCAAACTGGTTGATTCTAACAACCTATTACATCAGAATGTCACAAAATATTAGGTATCTATATAATTAATTTTGTAAAAACAAATTTACAACTTAATGAGAATGATGAAATTTATTATATTTGTGGGTAATTATATCATCAAATTTTGGAGTAACTCGGTAGTGTACATGTACACTAACCAGAGGATCCATTATTTTATTTTACTTTTTGAGTAGAATTTTACAAATATGGGCCTTGAAACTGTAATGTATTCTAGTTTATGCGGCGGGCCATAAGATGCCTTCACGGGCCAGATCCGGCCCGCGAGCAGCCTTTTGCCCACCCCTGTTCTACAATACACCCATACCCGCTATACGGCCGCTCTTTATACGGCATTTCGCTATAACGGCCTTTTTTAATTATGGCACTTTTTCGATTTACGGCCCGCAATGTTTCATTATACGGCCAAAAACAATGCTGTACTGTTAGATAAAATGAAAAAAAATGAAAATTATATTAAAAGATATCGCTAATAATAATAATAATAGCTCTATAATGGATCGAAGAACACTCGTTGAACTTTATTTTATATAATCAATTAAGCCAAAAAGTGAAATGAAATGATTTACACCTATAGTTAATGTTGCCAATTCCAATCTACGGAAAATCACGAAGTACTGGAGCAATAATAAGAAAATTATTATATCAAAAATAATTTTTAATTTTTTTCAATAAAGGCAATTACAAAGTTGCTAAATCACTAGATCAACAATTTTAAATTATATATTTCGTCATAAAAAAAAACATTAAAAATCACCAGATCTGGCAACACAACGCCACGCCATTCGAAAAGGTGAGACGTACGGTCAAACCACCTAAAGGCGCTGCGAAGTTTTGAAAACTTGTCGGCGCCTTTTGATTTGTCTGTATGAACTTATTAAATCAAAAACTTACATCAATCTAATATTTATTTATTAAAACAACGTACAGAAATCAAATTTTTCCACTTAAGTCGAATCTGATTATTTTAAATTGAGAAAAAGTGTTTTATCTTCGTATTTAACTCGTTTTTTGTCTAAATTTCGTTTCGTATTCGACTCGTTTTTTTGTCTAAACAATAAATGAACGACTAACAAATAATGTTGTTTATTTTAATAGATTTAACTAATATTTTAGTATTTTCTGCGATATTTTTTTTAGTTTTAAATATGATATTTTATAGCCGTGTATCGATTTTGATGACAATAACCAAAATTCTGATTATTATAAACGGAGTTTTCATAATGCATTTTAATATGGATGAATCGGGTTCGTAAAGTTTAATAACATTAAACGTTTGCAATTACAATAAGCGGCTTCTACTGTATATATTGTACATATGTGCATATGATTTCTTTTGTTTTTTAATTTATATGTTTATTTTTTGAATTTCTGTTTATTATTACTTGTTTTGTACTTTTATTTTTAAATGTAAGCATTTTTATAGGAAATAGAAAGAATAAAATGCTTTATGAACTAAAAACTATATTATTTTATAAAAAATTGGAAAAGATCGAATTGAATTTGTATCAAAATAATTGATTCGTTATACGGCTTTTCGCTTTACGGCCAACTTTTCCGGAACGTATCTAGGCCGTAAAACGAGGTATGGGTGTATGGTTTTTACTTAACACATTTAGAAAATTACAGTTACTTTCCTACAATATAAAACATTTTCATTAATTTTAATAAATACACAATATGGACACAGACTACATACATAAAATGCAATCATTGGGAAATGCTTTGCTAAAAGTAGTCATAAATAAAATTTTGCTAGCTTGCCATGAGAGGAATGATATGCAGTCTAATTTTGATTTCGATTTGAAATCGAGTTAATTGTTGACTATTGAGTACAGCAATACCTCATATAGTCCAGGTTTCACTATAGTCCGTATTGTAATTGTTAATAAAAATTTTTTTAGAATAAATATGAAATATAAGTGTGCTTGCTACTTACTACCTATATATGACTGGAATAGCCACTATGACGAGCTGAGACAAGCAGGCAGCTGCTCCATATTGCCAAATTTAACTGAACAACATTTATAGTGCCTGCCTGCCTCAAGTGCAATGTCGTCAGTTGTTTACCACAAACGCTTAATTGAATCATTGAATAGAAATGAATACTGGGCATATCGGCATTTGTGACTCATCAGCCCGCGGCGACCCAGTTCAAGTAGGAATCTGCCTTTATGCAGAGTACCGTTCTGGGTTTGTAATGGCGCCAAGCGACCGACTTGGAGAAAGCGAATGCGTTTACTTGTTGGGCGAGCTCTCTTTATCTATTCGTCTTTATGGATTCGGATCCACTTTCTGTCCCCTTCTGTCTATTATAAATCTTTATAAAAGGTTTTAAGTTTAATGCATATAAGAAATAATTACTAATGTAATATAAAAGGTTTTAATGTTTAATGCGTATGAAATAATTATTAATGTAAGAATTTACCAATTTAAAAACATATGAATCGAAAATTTCTTGAACCAATTATAATTTTTCCCATAGGTTACGTACCTCGAATAGTCTGGGTTTCAATTAGTCTGGGAAGAAAAAGGAACCAATTAACTGGACTATGTGAGGTATTGCTGTATTTTGCGTTTCAGTCATTCAGTGCTTGGATGGTAAATAAATTTTTATTCTTCAATAAATGAATGTGAAATAGGAAAAAATCTTTAAACATATTCTATTAAATAACGAGCACAATTAGCAGTCAAAACAAGTCTCCAACTTTTAATTTTTTTTTTTTCTAGTTTTCCTCTACTTAATGAAAAAAGCAATTTGACAGTTATAAAAGGAAAAAATTTGAGAATAAATTACGCGTAATATATGCTAATAGAAATAATTGTTCAATCTTTAATAAAAAAAAAATTATTAGATGGAATTTTGGTGGAAAATTTATAAAGTTCTGATGTTTATCGTCTTAGAAAACAGACTCTAAACGCTTTTCAATGAGGACAAACGAACAAAATCAACACAAAACTGATCGTTTATTTTGCATGAGACATTCGCCTTTTATTCGAGACATAATCAAGTACAAATTAATGCAAAATATTGACCATAACAGTATCAAAACTCTTGCAAATCTTATAAAAAATTCTTAATGCGAATCTTCGGACGAAGGATGAAACTTTTTTTTGATACGTGAAGAGAATATAAAGTATCATTTTAACCACGATGAAACTAGATCGAAGTCTTTGGACGAATACTGATAACTGGATTGTTGTTATTTTATTTTATCCCATGGGGAAGACATTGACGGAAGTTATGGTAACATTCTTAGCTTTAAGTATATAAATTCACTCAGCACAAATAGATTTTTCTCTGATTCTATTTTTTTAATATAATATATTAGTAAAGAAACAGAACGGGAATTTTATCGAAAACCAATAAATAAATTATTTCCAGTCGTTAGCGAGAAACTCAGAAATTAAAATCGAACTTTAAGATAAGTTTCTGTAGAAGTAAACAATAACAAGATGTTAATTATGATAACCTAGTTAAAATTATCTAAATTAAATTGCAATAATAATAATTATTTTAATAAATTTTATTAAAATTCATTATTATTTTTATCATTTGGAGAACTGCTGCTGACATCTCTCGGTACTAAAAATGCTTGCAGATTTTGTTATAAACACCGCAACTCGACGTCAAAAAACTTGCAAAATTTGTTTATTATTTTGGCAACTTGGAGTAATATTTATCATGGAAACAATGGATGTTTCCTGCACATTAAAAACACAAACAGAAATTTTTACATTTAGCATAGTATTTAATTAAAAAATTCACATAATTTAAGGAAGTGCATAATATTCGATGTTTGTGATCTAATATTATAAAAATATTGATTATTTGTGTTTAAATAAACGGCGCACAATTATAGCTGATGTCTCTAATAATTTTTAAGATTATTATTTTTAAAAATTGATAACGGAACTTCATATTTTCTTAGAGAAATGATAAATCGTTCAATTGGAAGTTTGACACTTAAAGAAAAGATAAGATGGTACTACCATAGCAGAAATTTATGGAAGAAAAACTATTTTTAAAATTAAAACAATTTTTCAATACATATATTGGAAAGATATTTTTTTTTTAATTTTTTGTCGCAGTTCTTACAGTTAAATTTCCATCTAGAGTAACTTTTCCGAAGCGCAGATAAAATACTGTTTTTCTTTAGCAACATTTTCCGTTCTCCTTTTAAAGGAAAGAAAGAAATATTTATTGAACCATGAATTTTGTTTAGGGGGATAAAAACTGCAGTCATTAGGCCAAAGACACAGTTGACTGAATCTTGTCACCTTTTTCATCATTTTCCCTCTGCATTTTCGCTTCGGATATCAGATACACGAGTACAAAAACAGTGTAGTTCATGGTAGAAAGACAATTCCATATTAAGATTGTTACTGATTGATACGGAAATCTAATAAACAACAGTAACCATGAAATATATATATATATATACAAGAATAATAGCTTTAAATGAGTTAATGAAGACAGTAATGAATCCATTTTCTTAATTAAAATATCTATTAATTAGAACAGATTTCTGTCGCGCCTTGTTTAATCCCAAGATACAGAAATTTTATTATGATTAAGATTCCACTCTGTTATCATTCAATAAATCAGCTAAAAATTGTATTATAAAATCAGAACGTATACAAGTTACGTTCAACCGAGGAAACTCTTAACTTCCCCATTAAATAATGCATAACCAAACTAAAATTTGTGTTTTTGTTTTTTTTCGATAAAATTACGGAAAAATCTTTAAATATATGTAAATATAATTAGATATTCCTGCCATTAAATAAATCGAGATGAATTTTTTATAATAATTTAATTTTTTTCTGTCGGAAACTGCAGAGAAAAATTACTAAGAAATAGTTATTCGAAAAAAAAATGAAAATTGGATTATTACTAACGTCTTATCTGTTAATTAGCAAATAATATTGTTCGAATAAATCAGTAAAAATTACTTAATGTGACATTGTTATAAATTGTTGTAGGAGTTTAATATTCACGTGTTTCTAAATAGATAATTAGGCTGAATTATATAATTATTATGCAACTGCTATCCAGTCACGTTGCAAAACAATGGTTAAAAGTGATGAAAACTTTATCCGGTTCTTGATGTACTCAATTTAGACTTTCAACAACACTTTGCAAACTTTTTTTTGGCTTTCAATCACTATCATTAATGCTACGATGGGTAAAGTATACTACTCTAAAGGCAAATTCGTTTATGTTGCTACCCTGTTAAAAAATAAATAAAATTCCGTTTAAAATTGGCATTAAATGAATAAAACTGCGTATTTTTACTTTTAGAAATGAGAATTAATCAGTTATTAAGAAGTTAAGAGTGGTAGCGATTAATCTGAGGGATCAGGAGGAGTACAAGCTTCTATACTCGCTTGTCAACGATCAGTAGAGAACGTGACTGTCTTGACGTAATATAAGAATAAATTTGCGATACAGTAAATAAATATCAGACAGGAAGAAAAGTTTTCGATATGAAGAAACTTTAATTTCACTTTCAGTAAATCTCCTTACCTCAAATTAATTTTCCTAAAAGAAAAAATTCGTTAAACTCTACTTGACGGTAGCATCGGAAGTCAGTATTAAGTCTATGGGATCCTATAGTAATCGTATTACTATAGGATCCCATAGATTTGCTGCATAGGTTGCAATGACATCAATATTGCTCTTTTATTGTTCACTAATTTAAAAATCTTCCATGTTGCAATTTTTTAAGTGCCCAGAAAACTATTCTCGCTATTAATAAATTAGCAACTACCTAAAATTCCTTATATATTTTATTAAAAAAGTAAAACCATTCCACAGTATCTTTCATCAGCATGAGTCTATGGAATATATTACCATACTCTCCCATAGAATCAATACTGACTTCCAATGCTGTGGAATGGTTTTATGTTTCCTCACATAATTTTTTTAAATAAATATATAAAGAATTTTAAGTATTTGTTAATTTATTAATAGCGAGAATAGTTTTCTGGACACCTAAAAACGTTACAACATGGTAGATTTTTATATTAGTGAAGAGTAAAAAGGCAATATTGGTGCGATTGCAGTTTCAACAGTTAATTATGGAGCTTGCAAACCGCAATATTAGATGTTGGACTAGCAATTTGCTTCGATTTAACAAGCTGCAATGAGCTTTATCTAACATCTATCCCTCTCTGTCGATACATCTTTCTTTATGGAAGCAACTTCGAGTCACTTTATGAATTTTAATATTGATCCGTTTACCAATAAATGTCGTATCTGATGTAACAATAAACGTAAAACAAATCATCTGTAACGATTCGGAATGTTTATGTTCATCCCTAATGGATTTATTGTTTAAAAGAAGTTTGATAAGAAGCAAAACGTTCTTAGGAAGGATTTCGCGACTTGCTGCACTCTAAGCATTTTAATGTGCGCGAAATTAGATACGCGGGAAAAATTCCTTCACTAATAAAAGCCCACTTATAACTTTGGGTTTTTCTTCTTTCGAGAGTGGCAACGTTTAACATCTGTCAAGTAAAACAAATACATCATCTGGAAACAGAAACGGAAATGACAGATATGCGAAGTCTCGAAATTGGAGAAAAATGCAGATGGGCGCCAACACGACGCTTTAGGCGAGCCGAAATGCGAATAGATCACGAGGTTCATGACGTCAAGCTATGAATGTCATGTGATCTGCACTTTATTGGATCGATGGTTGCCACGAGGTCGTTGACTGCTTCGCTTCTCGCATGACTGTAGAACTGAACTAAGATGGAAATCAATGAAGGGCGAAAACTTTATAAAAATAATAATTATTGGCATATGGATGATGTAAAAAATATTAGAGATATAACATTATCGTCTAAACGGGATAAAACCGGCAAATTATCACTACTATTAATAAAAATTTGTCTTCGAAATGTAGCAAATTTTGATTAGTTCTAATATTTATTGTCGGCATATTTATAATTTTAATTGCGAAATTTTATTATTGTGATCAAAAATTTAATTATCAAATTTTTATATTATGTAACAGTATAAAAGTTATACCGAAATTGTTAAAAAATTAAGGAGAAAATCAGTTTCGATACCTCAGTTCGTAGCAAATTTTTGTATATAAGTATTCGAAACTTGACTTTTTTTTTTTCAGTAAAAAAAACATTTCTTAAATATTCCTTAAATGAAAAATTACTAACAAGAATTCATTTTTTTTTTTCAAATAAAAAAAATTTAGAATATTTTTCTGACTTTTGAAATTTTTAAAGTTATAATTTTATTTATTTTTTAATGTTAACAAGTTTATGAAAGTGAATTTACTTTATATGGGATTGTTTTAAATTTTTTTATAAAAATTATTCTCTCGATGAGAAGAGATTGTAGTATACCTGCGTTATAAACTTTTATGTCAAAACTTTAAGTGAAATAATTTAAAATTGAAGAAGTTATTGCACTTCAGTCTAACATTTCACCTCATTTATACAATAACAATTATTGTAAAAAAAGTTTAGAGACTTTCAGTTATAATTTTGAAAGCATAGTCTTTGATATTTAATTTTGAAAATTATCAAGTCATCCAAAAAATAATGTCGTTTTTAGCATTAAGTTTTGAAAGGATATAAAAGTTATATCACTTGTATTATACTTAATCAGGTATATATTCTATAGAATAAGCCTACCTCAGCTTAATAGTATTTTATAGTTTTAAAAATTCATGTTTAGACAAGATGAGACACGTTAGAACAAAGTACAGTTTGAAAATGACATTACTTTTTGGATGAACTTTATATTTAAAAATTTATTAGAGACGATTGTTTGATTTGGCAAGATATTCTGCTTTATTTTCTTAATTATGTTTTCCAAAATATAATTTATTAAATTACAAATATTTGAATTAATTATAATTTCATTTAATTGTCTCTAAGAAAAGTTCAGATTCCAGTGAAATCTTTGGTTAAAATTACAGAAGAGCATTTTTGCATTCAATAAATAACTCCGAGGTAATTAAATCTCGAATAATTAATGGAAGGCTAATTAGAAGAATTTATTAATGGGTACTGTTTAATTTCAATAAATGAATATTGATTTTTGACCATTCTTGCATTCGACGAATTAAAAAAAAAAAAATCTTTATCAGGCTTTTTATCTTTATTATTATAATTATATATATTTTTAATTTATTACTTTATGTTTATAACCCAAATAATTTTAAAATAATCCTCAGCTTTGTTAATTTTTAAAATAACAGATGATCATTCTGTTCTAGAATGAGATTGTTCTATTCAGAGTATTGTAACTGAAGATGGTATAATATAAATACCGAAAACGTTTTTAATAAAAAGTTGGAGACTTGTTTTGACTGCTAATTGTGCTCGTTATTTAATAGAATATGTTTAATAGAGATTCAAGCAGTTTTTGGAAAGTTTATTTGTTTATTGAAAAAATCTTTTTTATACATTAATTTTTTTGGGCATTTGTTAAGGAATGATTGTTTTGTAGCAGGTTAGATTAGATTTTGTAGAGAGCACAGAACATACACAAACTTTAAATGCAGAAAAAAATTCAGAAAGAAGTTGATATTGTTAAAAAGAAAAAAATGTTCTTGTTTTAACTGAACAGTGATAAGGAAGATATAATTATTAAATGAATGTTACACATGCTGTATTTTTTTTTATTTTTTTTAAATGAATGTTACACATGCTGTATTTTTTTTTTTTTTTTTTTTTTGAGTCTTATGTATATAGTTTTTCTTTCTTTATGTTTCATGTTGTTAATATTCTTAATAAAAATTAAGTTTCTTATGTGAAAGAAAGTTATTTGTTTTTAATTAGTTTTGAATATAATTCCCCTTTTTTGTATTGATTTTCAGGTTTCATATAATACAATTTCACATGACATAGCATTTTTAGGAACCTATCTACCATGTTATATGAGAGTTATCTGTACAAAATGATAAAACAAAATTGTATAAATGACAAAATTACAACTTAGATAATAATGAAAAATAATAATTTCAGTTAAGCAGAGAAATTGGCAATATGATCATGTAAAGAGAGATCAATTTGAATTAAAATTCATGGTATTATGCCTGAATATTTTCCTATTCAATGTAATATTTTTGATTTGCTAATGCTTAGCTATTTTAGCTTTTAATGTTTAATTTTCAAACATACAGGAAGAGAAATTCTTTGTATTTCTTTAATATTGAAGACATCACTCACAATTCCACAAACCATGAAGATTTTTAGTATGATACTCAATAAACTAGGTGTTTTAGAAATTAATAGCATGGAAAAAAGAAAGCTAATTTTGCTTTCTGCTTATCAAATTCTACTTTTTATTCTTTTATAATTTTGATGATTTATTTCAATAAAAATTATTTAACTGTTACAATTGACAAAATATACTGGCACTATTTGTTTTTTTATGATCATGTTGGATGGGTTTACCAATGGAATCAGTTACGGAATTAAAATAAACCTGAAGGACAGATATACTTGATACAATGTCTGGTAATTAATTCTTTTTAAAATGATCTATAAAATGAAATATCTTATGTTCTTTAAACATTATTGATTAATTAATTTTAATATGTATGGTAAAAGTTTCATTATGAATTATTTTTAATTATAGTGATTTTAAAATTGAAAATTAAATTTATTTTAAAGGTTTATGGTGGAATGAGAGGAATGAGGAGCTTAGTTACAGAAACCTCTCATTTAGATCCAGAAGATGGAATAGAATTCAGAGATTTCACTATACCTCAAATTAGAAAATTACTTCCTAAACCTCCTGGTGGTGGTGAACCTTTACCTGAAGGTCTTTTTTGGTTATTACTTACTGAAGACATTCCAACGCCTGAACAAGTAAGTTAGAGCAAAAATATTGTAGTAAAAATTATTTCACTAACAGAATTATTAAATAATTTATAATTTATATTTTAAATTTCATCAATATTTTTTGAATAAAATTTTTATATAAATATCCTAAATACATATTAGAAATTTTCAGTTATAGCAAATGATAGTTTTAGTTTTATTGAATTGGAATTTTCATACTGTTCTTGCAATACTTTTATCATAATTTTAAAATTATAGATTACATTGCAATGGCATTTCATGAGATTATTAATATATAAGAAGTTTTATTTTAAGATAAAATTTAACTGTATGTTAAAATTTTTCTTAAAATACGTCTAAATATCTTAAATTTTATCTTCCTTATTCTATATAAGTTGTTCAGGATAAAGATACTAGTTTGATATGACATGGTATCATTATATATTCTTTTTTGGTTATTATTTGTTTTCATATTATATTTCTATCATTGATTATCATTGGCAGAATTAATCCAAACTCATTATGAATTTCCCATATTTGTGATGATGTCAGTCTAATAGATATAAGATTGGGATAGATGGACCATGCCTAGACCCTCCTCTGAAATCTGGAGGTATCTGATGGTAAAGTTCGTCCTCTGGTCTGAGTTTTTGTTTTCGTCCTTTAATTAGTTTGTTATCGAGTTCGCTCTTCTACAGACACACAACGATCTTCAAATATTTACAAGTTAATTCACAATACAAATGAATATTTAGTTATATACAAATAAAAAAACACTATACAAAAATGTACTAGATACACAAAACAGACGAAACAGTTCTCCACAGGATAGTAGGAGTGTGAGCATACAGGAGAGAGAATTCTTCTCGATCCACATGGAAATGCCCCAGAAGCCTGCCTCTGTCTGGCCCACTTCTGTATCCTATCTGGGTCCTATCTCCCCCAGAGAATCTCGATGGCAACCACTAACTTTGACCCTGCTGAACTTTAACCCAGAGCCCGCCTATCTGACCCGCTCCAACTGCTTCCGTGCGATCTCTCTCTCTCTCTCTCTCTCTGTACGACTGTCTCCGATGCTCACCCCGAACTCACCTCTCTGTCTGGCCCACTTCTGTATCATATCTGGGTCCTATCTCCCCCAGAGAATCTCGACGGCAACCACTAACTTTGACCCCGCTGAACTTTAACCCAGAGCCCACCTATCTGATCCGCTCCAACTGCTTCCATGCGATCTCTCCTCTCTCTCTCTCTCTCTCTCTCTGTACGACTGTCTCCGATGCTCACCCCGAACTCACCTCTGTCCAACTGCCTCTCCCGATCTAACTGACTTGTTTTTCTTTCTTATTTTCTTTCCCCGCAGTCCCACTCTTTTATTACACTTTGTCTCTCTCTCTCCAGTTTTACCAATAAAACTATTAAAAGGCAGTAGACAAAACAACCAAGAAACAATAACAAGGCATATCTAAACAGTTAACCCTTGTTTTCCTCTCTTTCTCGCGGTCCCGTTCTTTTATTACACCTCGTCCCTCTCTCTCCAGTTTTACCAATAAAACCATTAAAAAGCAGAGGACAAAGAGACCGAGGAATAACATTCATTACCAGACCCACTTAGGGAGGTAACCCTTCCCTAAATTGGTCAATTTACCACCTTGTTGACTGACACTGTTTATTGTTTGCTCCTGGCAGCCTCCCACCGGGGAAGTCCAGGTGTTGAAATCCTGACACCTCCTTTCCTTGAAAGCTCAGACTGTGCTCTCTGAAGCCTGTCTGGCTACATCAATGTTCAAATAAAATTATTTCATATTATATCTATTACAATAAATGTTTAACTGCAGATCAAAAATTGATTTCAGCCAACTCTCCAATCCGAATTGCACAAAACATAACTTTTACATAGGAAAACTGATTAGAATACATAAAGTAAAATATTTACAAAAATATATCCATTTAGGAATTCTATATTTACACCATTTGTTTTATTTACCTCCGTAACCCACGCAAGTTACAGAGTTGGAAGTCAGTTTCATACTCTTCCTATGAGAATATAATCTGTCACAAGGAGTATCCCTTCCAAAAATCACCAAATTATACCCCAAGGAAGATTGGTTGGGAAGAGAACAAACACTTACCCTTATATAATATTTAATCGTGACAAAGCGTCGGCATTTATGTACTGACGGCCTTCACGATGCACTACTTCCACATCCAAATGTTGTAAAGATAACGCCCATCTTAACAATTTAGCACTGTGCATAGAGTTTAATGCTAAATATTTTAAAGGATTATGGTCAGTCACTATTTTGACCTTATTACCATAGATCCAATATGTAAAATTTTTTTAGACTCCAAACTACTACAAATGCCTCCTTTTCTATAGTTGCAAAGTCGCCGATCAGAACGAATGTCGATATTATTAATTATTAACTAAGCCTAACGGTTCTAGCGACTCTGCAATACCCTTATTTAATATTTAATCGTGACAGAGCGTCGGCATTTATGTACTGACGGCCTTCACGATGCACTACTTCCACATCCAAATGTTGTAAAGATAACGCCCATCTTAACAATTTAGCACTGTGCATAGAGTTTAATGCTAAATATTTTAAAGGATTATGGTCAGTCACTATTTTGACCTTATTACCATAGATCCAATATGTAAAATTTTTTTAGACTCCAAACTACTACAAATGCCTCCTTTTCTATAGTTGCAAAGTCGCGGATCAGAACGAATGTCAATATTATTAATTATTAACTAAGCCTAACGGTTCTAGTGACTCTGCAATCCAGAGTTCGGCCTGAGCTCAGGTCTTAAACTAAGTTCTAACTTAATACTAATTAACTACAAAACAATCTAACACAATGTAACTTCTAACCACTAAAGGTAAAAAGATAATTATAAAATGTTGATGATGTATTTGAATAAAGTGAATTATGTCTGTGAAATGTGAAGTGAATCTATTAATAAATAATACAGAGTATCATAAAAACATATACACAATAGAATGCTGATAATCTGAACTAATTTGGATCGAAGCTAATTCAGTTAATGTAAAATTGTGTGTATTGATAGGGGACCTCAAAACAAGCCAAAAATGTCTAATGAAAACAGTCTAAATGGCACTGTTTTTAAGTTATAACCCTTTAAAGATAGACAATCCTCATCGAATACACAAAGTGTCACAACGCTTCCTGATGTTTTGTGTATTTGATGGTGATTGGCTAGCTTTAAAGGGTTATAACTCGAAAATGGTGCCATTTAGATCATATATTCATTAGACATTTTCGTCTTTTTTCGAGGCCCCCTATCAATACACCACAAAATTTTATGACAAAGTTTTTCTTCGCCCTATATATATATAGGTGAAGAAAAACTTTGTCATAAAATCTATATATACTGTATATGAGAAAATCAGGCCTACAATTAAATTATTATATGCAAGAATTATTATTTTAAAATATAAAGTATTATAAAAAATATAAACAAATAACCCTCCTACAATATGATAGATAGGTTCCTAAAAAATGTCATGTTGTGTGACACCATGTTATATGAAACCTGGGGTCAATACAAAAAGGGAGTTACATTCCAAAACCAATTAAAAACAAATAACTTTCTTTAACTCCAAATAAGAAATTTAATTTTTATAAAAAATAACAACAAAACATAAAGAAAAAAAATATATATATATGTAAAACAAAAAGAAAGAAAAAAGTATACAGTCTATGTAACAATTATTTAATAATTATATACTAGAAATTCCCCACTCATATAAATGAGTGGAAATATACTATTGTGATCTAATCTTATAATACTTTATATACCAGCATATTGTATAATAATAGCTTATCTTGCAAATTTATTTGCTATATATTTTATTAAGCATTAGTTCAAATGTGTAGTAATTGCATGGGGCCCATGGAAGCTGCACCCCGTGGGGGCCCCAGGCCCGTGGGACCCAGTTTCATCTCTCTGGCGGGCCCATCAGCCCGTGGAGAGATGAAACCCCCCACGGGCCGTGGGCCCACAGGGGCCAGTGGGGTGGGACTGCACCCACCAGGGACCAGGAGGCTCCCGTCGGGCGAGGGCCTGTGGGGCCTGCTTTCATCTCCCCGGTGGACTGCACCCAGTTTCATCTCCACACGGGCACCGGGCTCCCCGTGGAGTGGGCTGCACCCCTGTGAAGGGGGTAGTTTACAGCATGATGAATGTTTATGATTTCATTGTGTGATAAAATATAAGCAAATTTCATTTGAAATATGTAATATATCACCATCGTAACTATGGATATAGAACAGGCTTAACTGCAAATTAAACATAAAATTTCCTTTAAAATAAAATATCCAATGAAGAGGTTAAATAAGGTGTGAAAAGGTTAGCTGAACAGTATCCTGTATCATAATCAGTAATAATTCTTTTAGGTAAGTAATTTTGTAAAAATCCAATAATACTAATGCAGGTAAGTTATCTGTTGCCCCTTTCTTTGACACTTAGCGCCATCTATTGATATTGTCATAAAATAAAAATTCAGCCCCTAGGGCCCTAAAAAATGGCCAAATAAAAAAAGATCTGTTGTCGCAGACATCCGAAAATTAGACCTTTCTAACGATACCCTATTTATAGAAATCGGTACAGTGGTTCGTCCGAAAAAGGGACTCCAGCCAGCCACGTTTGACTAATTATAATATAGATAGATTCCTTACTGCTGTTTTGTTAAAATGAGAACATTTTATTCTTTTTAACAATATCAACTTCACTTTCTAAACTTTTTTCTGCATTTAAAGTTTGTATATTTTCTGCTCTTTTTACAAAATCTGTAATCTAACCTGCTACAAAAAAATTGTTGCTTAACACATGCCTAAAAAAAACTTATGAATAAAAATGTTTTTCTTCTATTTCACATTCCTCTATTAAAGAATAAAAAGCTACTTTTTATCCAAGAATTGAATGTTTGAAACTCAAAATACTCAAAGGTTAACAATTAATTCAATTTCAAAATTAATTCAATTAACTGAATTTCAAATCAAAATCAAAAATAGATTACATATTGTCCCTCTCACAGCAAACTAGCAAAATTGCATTTATGATTAATTTTAGCAAAATATTTTCCAATGATTGCATTTTATGTGTATTGTGTGTCCACAATATGGATTTATAAAAATTAATGAAAATGTTTTGTGTTGTAGGAGAGTAAGTGTAATTTTCTAAATGTGTTAAGTAAAAACCATGTTTGTAGAAGTACTGTGTTATACGGTACTTCTACAACATGGTTTTTACTATTATTTGTTATTTAGAAAATGAACTGTAAATACAATAGTAACAAGCAAAGTAAAAATAATATAAAGCTATCATCAGAGTTTTAATTCCTGTAATGACAAATTAAAACAATTTCTACAGTATACTACATATAACTTCAAATAAATAGACTAGCAAATAGAAATAAAAAGCACTTAATGCAGCTGAGATAAATATAGATAAACTTTAATAACCTATAATATTACTAATGTTTTCGGCATTACACCATCATCAGGTACTGTCGTTCGAATCTTATTCAAACTTTTAAGTTTTTTTGTACCTGATGATGGCGTAACGCCAAAAACGTTAGTAATATTAATAGGTTATTAAAGTTTATCTATATTTATCTCAGCTGCATTAAGTGCTTTTTATTTCTATTTGCTAAATATCAGTTTAAACAGTTTCTAAAAGTTTATATGTATTATGGAGCAGAGCCAGCTCACAACTCACAACGTAATGAAGGAATATCTTAAAATTGCTACCAAGAAGGTCAAAGCCAAAGAAACTTGGGAGTTCCTGAGACAATGTAGGATCAATAAGGTATTCCCTACTTCTATTGCTAAACTAAAGCTCCCGGTTAAATCGAAGGCTGTTTTACTCAGAACTAAACATATATGCTTAAAGGTGGCAACCGCAGATGCAAAGAGAAGATTTTATAAGTTCTCTATGTTACTTGAAAATATCTCTCTCACCCTAACGACTTACTCCACCAATGCTATGAATTCGCTTATTAGCATCAACAGCACCTTAGAAAATCTAAAGAAAATGCTTAGGCTTAAATATATTAAAAAGTTGAAGTGGATCTTCAAATGCCAACTAGGACCACTATTTGAAAATATCCCTCTCACCCTAATGACTTACTCCACCAATGCTACGAATTCGCTTGTTAGCATCAACAATACCTTAGAAAATCTAAAGAAAACGCTTAGACTTAAATATATTAAAAAGTTGAAGTGGATCTTCAAATGCCAACTAGGACCAGTCAGAAAAACGTCCTTCGACTTAAAGCAAGTACTTACAACTGTTGGGGATATTCAGATACCAGATTTCGTGGAGAGACTCCTTAGAAAGGGCTCTTCTTACGCTATTTGGAATACTACTTCGGTAATGGAAGATATACCAATCTTTGAAGAATTAATCCGTACTGTAGAAGACACAGAAAAAGATAAGTTTAGATCCTTCTTACGCTATTTGGAATACCACTTTGGTAATGGAAGATATACCTGTCATATATGTAATTCCATCGATAGATGGCAGCACTATGTAGACGAGCATAAAAAATATATATATAAATAAAAAAAAAGACGAACTGACGGGTCAGAGCAGTTCGAGGTTGTGCTAGCTAGAGGTAACCTAAAGTTGTGTGACTGTCCAATTCTTTAATCTTAATCTCATATACCTAATGGATTATATCGCACAATCGAAAGCTATTGAAGTTCATGAAGACCCTACTGACAGAATAAAAGCTAAATTAGATAGAATCTTGAAAGACAAAAATTTCACAGAAGTGTGGAATCATCCTAAACAAGAAGCCCCGACAATCCCAAGACTTTTTGCAAACATCAAAACTCACAAAGTTCCGATTGAACCCTGGCCTATAGTGGAAAAGAAGCTTGCACCAACATATCAGTTTGAAAAAAGTTAGCAAAGTGGTGTAACCAAATATTAGATGAAACGACCAACTTGACTGTAATAATTTAAAAAGAGATATACAATTCATACCTAATGGATTATAATAATGAATTTTTGTCTTTCAATCGAAAGCAATTGAAATTCAGGAAGACCCTACTGACAGAATAAAAGCTAAATTAGATAGAATCTTGAAAGACAAAAATTTCCCAGAGGTGTAGAACCATCCTAAACAAGAAACCCCGACAATCCCAAGACTTTTTGCATACATTAAAACTCACAAAGTTCCGATAGAACCCAAGCCTATAGTGGAAAAGAAGCTTGCACCAACATACCAGTTTGAAAAAAGTTAGCAAAGTGGTGTAACCAAATATTAGGAGAAACGACCAACTTGACGATGACTGCCACATCAGTATTAAGCAGACTCCGGTATCTCCAAACATCCCCGCAGGACCTTTACTCCACTTATGATTTTCAGGCCCTGTATCCATCATTGAAACTGGTGCCGACTTGCCTTCTATTTTATAGATTCCTGTTAGAGCATACTCCAGCACAACAAGACATCAGCCATCTATTAAGGGAAGTGGCACACTTAGTTTGCTACAACTCATACTTTATGTTTAGAAATAGAATTTACAGGCAAGAGCTAGGGGTCTCTATTGGCAGCCCTATTGAGGGACCGCTAGCTGAAATTCCTCCTAAGAGAAGTTGAATTGCAAAAACTTCCCCTTTTTCAACCGTCCATTAAACTTTACACCCGCTACATGGACGACATCTTGGTGATATGGAGTAACCCAGAGAATGTAGATGAATTTCCTACAGCCTTAACTTTAGAACAGTATGGCCTGGTATTAAAGAAAGACCAACAAAGTTACACGGAGATACATTTTCTTGACTTAAACATACACTTGCAGGGGTCAACTCTAAGAACTACAGTCTACAGAAAACCCACGTACCAAGCCATTATAACATCTAACTGGTCCAATGACCCTATTGGCTACAAGAAAGCGGCATTTCGTAGTTACTACACAAGGGCCCTAACATACTGCTCTGACAACGGTGACCTACTACAAGAACTGTAGTACATTGACGATATAGGTACACAACATGGCTATTCCAAATCATTCATGAGGCAAATTTTAAATAAAGTTAAAACCAAAATTGAAGCACCTTGCCAGAACCTAACGAATCCTGTCGCCCACCAAAACCCAACGAACTTTATGCCAATACCTTATAATATCAAGAATTTGCAGGTTGTCAAGAATGTAGCCAGAAAGTCTAATATTACTTTAACCACCAGAAGGGCTCCAACATTGTTTAACCTTATAAGGAATGAAAAAGATCCTCTTCCACCGCAGGCTAAAAAAAGAGTATATAAAATTCCAATCAAGGACGAACGCACCCAACAACATCTTGCTTACGTGGGTGTCACTAATAGGAACCTAAGCAAAAGAGTCAAAATAAAAATTTAAATAAAAATTACTTTGTATAATTAATGTAAAAAATGTAAATAACAAACTTATTCTTTATTTTGATAAATTTTATGATTTATATTATGTTTTTTATGATAATAAACAATACCTTTTTTTATGATAAATTTTATTTTCATAAATTAAATTATAAGAAATTTAACAAAGTATAAAACATAAATAAAACAAAGTAATAGGATACAGATATTTATGATTTGTCATCAATGTTTTTTATATATAAAACTGATCCAGGACATTTGACCTATGCTGTTGAGGTAGCCTTTAATGATAGAAAATTACAGCCAAGTTTCCTGAAAATCTGCTCATTAGTTAAGTTATTAGTGGGGAATAGACTTCAGACATTATGGTCATCTTTAGCCTCACAGAAAGTAATCTAGAAACAAACACACGAATATATTTTTGCTGTTTTTGTGTTTATTTACAATAAAACCTTTCTTACTATAAAATAAATATAAGTCAACTACAAGTACTCTCAGTAAGATTGTACAGTTTAATTTAAAACATTTTGATTATCTTTGAAATTGGTTATCATCTAGCTCTTCTCCTGTTACTAATAAGAAGGAACAATCAAAGAAGACCTGTTCTTATGTCAATAAGCATCTAAGGTACAAAAGTTTTTTCAGAAACCTTTCAGTAAAAAAGTTTTTCAGTAATAAACTTAGGCATTCATCAACATTGCTGCTGTACAAGCGATGTTAATGAGTGCCTCTGACTTTTAAAAAATTTAAATCTTTGTAAAATTTAAAATTTAAATGGCATTATTACCGTGTATGAAGAATTATTGAAAAAGTTTGATTTATTATTATTTTATTTTTATGGTGCTGAAATTTTATAAAATAATAAAATTTATCTTACAATATCATCATAATGAGCGATAGTTAATTATTTATTATTTTCGTATGATTAAAAGATAATATAATGTGCAAGAATAAATAATATGATCGAATTCCTCAATAATGTATTCGAATGATTTATTTAAATTAATTAATTAAATATTTTAGACTGAATAATTTAATCCTATAATAGCATTATTTTTTGCCTGTAAATTTTTATATTAAATATTTTTCATCTTTATATTTTTTCTTAGTAGATTTTTTTTACATTATATTCATTTTTTTTTCATCTTTTATCTTGAATGAAAAATAACTGTTAAGGTATTCTCATAGCTCCATCTGTTGGCTATATTTCGAAGTATTTCAAAAAATATTTTTGTTATTATTTGTTTATTTTCCTTATTGATGACTATAATTTATTGTTACTTATAGCAATTTTAATATTTTAATAACATGTAATCTATATATTTACGTATTTAAAAATTCTTCAATTTGAAATAATTTTTCTATCAAGACAAATCTGTGAAAATATTTTAAATTGTCATATAATTTGACAGAAAGAAAATTAAAATTATATTTACCATTTTGAAAGTTTTATATAATAAACATAATTTTTATTTTATTATGTTTTTTAGTTTGCAGAATATAGAAGGTATTTGGGCAGATTGTCAAGAACTAGTTGGCAGCACAGCACCTCTACCATTGGAAGCCTATTCATGGACTAAGGCAAGCAAAGGTTCTTATTTTAAGTCCTTCTTTACAGAAAATTAAAGAGTTGCTTGCAGTGCATAAAAATCAAACTAGGATTATTGCAACGCTCTCTAAAGGGCACTGTCATCTCAGAAGGCATCTTCATTTAACTGCCATTGCTGATAGTCTCAACTAGATAATGTCAGGAAGGACACGAAGGAGATCTTCAGATTTTGTGTGAATGTGTGGCCCTTTCAGCGCTAAGATAAGATCTAGGGTTGTATTTTCCTGCACTGGAAGATATTTTACAGTCCTATTAAAGAAAGATATTGTCTTATATGTAAGACGGGACTTCTTATGGGATGTCCCTGGCTAAGATAAGATCTAGGGTTGTATTTTCCTGCACTGGAAGATTTTTTTATAGTCCTATTAAAGAAAGATATTGTCTTATATGTAAGACGGGACTTCTTATGGGATGTCCTGTTAGGAGTGACAAAAGATCACTTGTTGGTCACAGTGCAAGAGCTATTTTAAACCTTACCTTTCCTACATACAATCACAATTTAGAAACATTTTATTTTAAAATTTAGTATAATTTAACTAAACATGTTATATACCAGTTTATAGATTAATATAAAAAATTTGTGACTTGTAAGTTATAATATGAGCTTAAAACATATCAACAAGAATTACTGATACTATACTGTTCAGAATAATATTCAAAACATCTTAAGACCTTCTACTGCTTGAAAAATTGCATTCGGAAATATTGAAAATATTGAAAATTAACTTCACGTACCTCACATAAATGAATATTTATATCCCGCAAGTCAAGTTCTTTTGTTAAAATTGATATATTATTTTGTTAGCATAAAAGGATTAATTATTTTAAATTAGCATAAAACTGTTACTGTTTAATTCAATGAAAGGAGTGTTTTCGAACTTTCACATCGTTTATATCCCTACAGTTATTCTAGATCAGAAATTTGCAAGTACAGTATACTAACTAACTGTGGATACCATCTCCATTCGAGAAGTTTATGCAAATATATGATCACAATCATTAATTAAATTACAAATGACAAATACTAGCGAATAATTATCGGCCGTTTGAGAAATTTTAACAATTCGTCGGAAATCAATAACAATTAATTTGCAAATTTAGTAGCACAAATAGATTAAAATTATGAAAATATTTTGATATTAATAATTTATAATTCATAATTATATTAAAATTTAAAACATTATTATAAATGATTATATGTGAACTTTAAGACTTATAATCTGTAATGGCCTCCCTTTTGTTATAATAATAAGAAGACTTACAGATTATATATGTAATTAATATACAGGGTGAAGAAAAACTTCGTTGTAAAATTTTATGTATTGATAGAAGACTTCGAAACAAGTCGAAAATGTCTAATGAACATATGGTCTAAATGCACCGTTTTCGAGTTATAATCCTTTAAAGCTAACCAATCACCATCGAGTACACAAAGCGTCACGACACGTCACGTTGCCAAGACGCGTCGCTTCGCCTTCTTATTACCCGGTAGTAAATAGAAGAGCGACGAAATGCAACGCGAGGCATCGTGACACTTTGTTTACTAGATGATGATTGGCTAGCTTTAAATGGTTATAACTCGAAAACAGAGTTATTTAGATCATATGTTCATTAGACATTTTCGATTTGTTACGAGATCTCCTATCAGTACACAAAATTTTAGTATATATATATTATGCATATGTAAAATACCAGCCACTCCAAAAGTAATCTTTTTTATACTATACAAAGCGTCACGACACGTCGCGTTGCCAAGACGCGTCGCTTCGCCTTCTTATTACCCGTTAGTAAATAGAAGAGCGACGAAATGCAACGCAAGGCATCGTGACGCTTTGTTTACTAGATGATGATTGGCTAGCTTTAAATGGTTATAACTAGAAAACAGAGTTATTTAGATCATATGTTCATTAGACATTTTCGATTTGTTTCGAGATCTCCTATCAGTACACAAAATTTTACGACGAAGTTTTTCTTCACCTTGTGTATATATATATATTATGCATATGTAAAATACCAGCCACTCCAAAAGTAATCTTTTTTATACTGTACTAGTTCAAACACGTCTCAGCTTGTCTAAACATGAATTTTTAAAGCTTTCGCAACGTTGGAAGAGTGTTATTGATACAAATGGAAAGTATATACTTGATTAAATTAGCATGTGATTTATCTTTTATATCTTTTCAAAACTTAATGCTAAAAACGACATTAATTTTGGATGATTTGATAAAATTAATGTATATATAGAAAAGTCATACAGCATACATGTTTTGTTTATGCTTTTATATACCGAAATATGTTATTTTGAGTTAGAAATAAAGAAAAGAAAATTATGGTAACATGTTAAATGGAGCCTATTTATAGCAATAAATTATGTATGATGATAAACATATCTATTTTTATTAATCAAAATTAATGTATGTATAGAAAAGTCATACAGCATACATGTTTTGTTTATGCTTTCATATACCGAAATATGTTATTTTGTGTTAGAAATAAAGAAAAGAAAATTATGGTAACATGTTAAACGGAGCCTATTTATAGCAATAAATTATGTATGATGATAAACATATCTATTTTTATTAATCAAAAAGTTTTACTTTCACGATGGTATGAATTTAATGTTCGTTTTAAATTCCATTAACTCGTAAGAGTTGATAATTTGTTATAAGCAGGTTGTTCAATTAGCAATTATTGGTCACAAAATAACAAATTAAGCATTCATCTCCATCATTTAAAGTAAATTGCAAGATGTAAACACATTTAAATGGCTTCTCTTTAATGCATTTCTCATTTCAGCATCTTGTACTGATTACAAAGTAATTGGAAAGAAATTTTTTGAATAGTAAGATATTCAATGCATTCATACAGCGCAATAATAATGTTTAAAATTTAAATTAATATAATACAGTATTTTTAAAATTATAAACATTTATTATATATTATATACAGTCGATTCTCGCTATTCGCGGTAGTTACGTTTCGTAAATTCTTCGCGAATACTGAATTAGCGAATAGTGAACCATTGTGCCTATGGGAAATATAGAGTTAGGTTCCTGCGAACCTTTCTTCCCAACATTTTCATACTTGGTTTATGTGTATTTTTCTGTTTACAGAGACCTTATTTAATTTGTATTAAATTACTTATAAATAATTACAGTATATGCAGTGTAATTACTTTTAAATAATTACAGTATATGCAGTGATAATTACAGTAATCTTTATTTAATTTTTTAAAACATTAACTATGTAGTAAATAAAATCTTATTTTTCATTGATAGTTTTTTCATGTTGCAAGATGTTTCATGTGACAGATGACACATTGTCTTTCTGAACTGCGTTGTAAAACTGTGTCAGCCTTGTTTGCGTCGCTTTTTGCCTCAGATCTTCCAAAATTTCGGCGTAAGGAGCAAATGCGCAGGAAGATAGACGCCTAAATTTGAGGCTACATTCAAGCATAGGGTCATATTCTTCTATGGGACCAGACGATATGAACAGGCTTTTGGCATACCTGCGGTCTGTGGAGTGAGCAACGATAGGTAATGAGAAATTTTCTGGCAAACCGATTCAGAGACTAAATTAGGTAACAAACAACTTCCTTTCTCCTTTCTCTCAAGAGAGAAAGAGAAAGAGAAAGGGTATACATTGGTAATAGTATTTTCGCCGCTCACGGGAGTCCGCGAATAAGCGCGAAAGCTCTGCGAATAACGATTTTGTGGTTACAAATAAATTTCCGCGAATAGTCGAATACGCGAATACGGAATCCGCAAATAACGAGAATTGACTGTTTCTGTATATATAATACAGTACGTATAAGTGTCCAATAAATTTGTCTTTTTTCACTGCTGAAATAGTTATAAACCGCTTATCTATCAGTAATTATAAGAATATATAATATAATACAAAAATACTACAATAAATTTTATACTACACTATATTATATAGTATACACTACACTATACACTCTATACTACACTATAAATTATACACTCTACACTACACTCTATAGTACATACTATACACTCTATACTACACTATAAATTATACACTCTACACTACACTCTATAGTACATACTATACACTAGATTATTTACTACACTAAACACTACACTATACACT